>JAOWBN010219164.1:0-13338 GCA_028565015.1 Pinguicula moranensis | reverse complement strand
CTTGACAATAGTGATAGCATCCTGTTTCCATAAACAGACAAACTGAAAATCAGTTTTCCATCTCAAAAAAGGTCCTAGCAAGGAACATTCCTAAATATGCCCTAGATTCATTCAAAGAGATGATAGCTGTGATGTCAATAGATGTTCAATAGATGTGATTTTAGATAGTGATATGATCTGTGTCCCAGATTCATTCAATTATCCTACAAAGACAAATGCGCCTTCAGTTTTAAACAATCGACTGGAAGTGTTACCAAAGCAACTCCTTTTATTGAGAAACAATGTTTCGCGGATAGTAGCTAAAGAAGGCTATCAGACAGTTCATTCTTCAGGAAAATTCTAGTTTTCCTTGGTTTATGAGTGGCATCTCCTTCTGAACATAAATGATACTTTCATCTTAAAATTAAGCCAGGAGGTAGAAATATTGGCTACATTTATCGATATGGTTTTAAAGGTTTAAACTATTAGCAATCTGACATTTTCGAAACACCAGCAAAAATGAATCTGGTTAGCGGTCCAAACCAGGCATCAATCCCAGATGTCAAACAACAATTCTCATACTGAAAATAAAGGGAAAATCTTATAGTCACTCTTGAGCCAACGTTGTTCCCTTTTAGCTTTTCTTTCAGAAATTCCTAATAGGTTCTTAAGTGCCTTGCATTGAGAACGAGATCTTCCAACTTTTATATAAGATCCTAAAAAAAGAAAAAGATAACTGTTGTGATGTCAATAGATGCAATATTAGCTAGTGGATCAGGTATGCACCAGCCCCATCCACCTACTTACAATGACTAATGCACCTCTGGTTCCAAACAATCAACTGGAAGTGTTTTGAACGAAACTAAAATGAGAAACAATGATTCACCAGTGTCTGTTAAGGAAAATGATCAGAATGTAAGTTTTTTCTTCAGGAAAAATCTGGTTTTCCTTGACTCAATTCTTCTCTGAGTGGTATCTCCTTCTGAACATGAAAGGTGCTTTCATCTTAAAGTTCAAGCCAGGTGAAATAGTGGCCCAATTATCGCTGTAGTTTTAAGGGTTTAAACTATCTGGCACTTTCTTAAAAATTTCACCAAGTCTTATCCTGAAAATAGAGGAAAAATCTTAGTCTGTGTTGACCCTATGGAGTTCCCTTTTTCAGCTTTTCTTTTGGACAGATTCCTAATAGATTCTCAAGTGCCTTGGACTGAGAACGTGATTTTCATACCTGAAGGGTAACGTAAAACTTCAGTCCCTCATTGATGTTCTCCTTGATTTCTTGAAATCTAGCTATTGCAGCTTCAATCTGTCTATAGGCCTTTTCACGAGATGCTGAAAATGGATCACAAAGAAATTTCAGTGCATAATACAACATGCTGAAAGCATTAGTACCATCGTAATATTATCAGGTAACGAGTGTCACAAAGTCACATTTTTTACCCAGTTAGAAACCAACTACAACAGTAGATACATTAAGTTGATTGAAAAATAAGATTATTGCTATCCAATGGCAGGCAAATGATTCTGCAAAAAATAAACTGCCAGAGCAGCAGCACATTAAACTTGTTTGGAAGGGAAAATTAACCAATGCACCAATAATCACTATGAAGTATAACTCTTCCTGCAACCAAATCAGCTTCATATTTTCCTTTCAACATTCTAAGTCAATAAGAAAATCTTAAAAGAAATCAGCAAGAAGAGGGTTAAAGTAACTGCATGAAGATAAATCAGAAAAGAAAAAAGTAAACAATTATGTAGCTTCATTGCAGAGGAAACTCAGATGCATGGCAAGCATCTAAACTATGATCGTTACCCGTGACCTTGAAAAGTTGATAGGCAAAAGTTACAGCACTAAAATTTTTAAATTTCGGGTAACAGAATCTTTAATTATGCATTTGCTTGAGAGGATAGCTTACTTTTTGCATATATTTCATAATTATGCTGCTAAATATCAAGCACACTACATTGTCAAAGCATTCTGAACTGTCATACCTTTATAATCTTCAAGGTTAAAGATAGTAGAAAAGTCATCATTCTGGGCCTAAATGAGAAATACATGATAGGGTTAAATGTATAATCTCTTCGATGCAGAAGCTTACTGATAATAAAATATATATGTATTGGAAACTATAATGGGATATGAAGCAACAAAAAATCAGTATCCAGATGATATCAGATAATATGGAAGAGTGTACAAAATAAATATACTTTGAACTCTCAACTCTGAAGAAAACTATCAAAGTGCAAATATGAGACCCGTTGTTCAAGAATCTCTTCATGCTCTGTGTCCGAAGCCAAAAGAAATTGAATTACAAAGGAAAATCCTGAATCATTTTAAGATCACAGAGCCCAGCGGTATCAATCAAAATCTCTGACGACCTATTATGACACGTCAAAAAAGTGATTGCTGCACACGAAACTTGTGCAATCGAATAAATAAAGGGAAAGAGAAAGGTACGCAACGGAAACCATGAAATAGTATTCCCGGTTCTGTTTTGGAGCAGATGCAGAAATGTGATTTAACATTAAAAAAAAAGTAATATCTTTCAGAATAAGCAATATTATCTCTAACCACCAAGATAGTTGTGACCTGATTCGTATTTAAAACAAGAATAAATGAAGAAAAGAGGAGGCATCTAATTGAAGGAGTTGCAGACCTGAATATTCATTAACAATTGTTCTTGAGCTTCTAGATTCTTAGCAATTTCTCCACAAATCTGGTCGTACTTTGATATCTCCTTCCTAAAAAGGTCCTCGTAGGATCCAGTAGAGGTCATCAACTTCGGCAGTATATCATCCTGAACCACATATCACGAGCACAATAAGCTATAAAAAAAAATCTGAAGATGATCCAGATAATAGGCATACGAAAGCAATTGATCTGATTCTATAAAGCTAAGAAACAGGAGAAACTTATTCGCTAAAGAAAAAGTCAAACATAGAGATGAATCTAGATTGTGCCCGCATTTATGATAACATAGATGTGGAGGCCAAGTAACTCATTTTCTCAGAAATGCAATATTAGTAAAGTAACTTCCATTTTTGTTTGAATTGGCTACCCTCTACCACCCTTTGTCATCATAGACAACTATAGCTATTTATTTTTTAAAAAGGAATAAATAAGTATCTGAATCATCATTTTCTATGGGATTGAATTCATTCCAAGATAGAAATTTAATTCCTTAAAGTGAACAAGATCCTAAATGAGCCACAGGCATTAGTTCCTAAATGATATTCTGTGTATTATCATAAATATGATCCTATCATAATAGTGCCCAAAAAACACCCTCTCCTCTCTCAATCTTACCTTCCTTTTCATCTCTTTCAGCATGTCTTCAAGGCCTGCTCTCTGAGCACCAAGAGACTCCAATTGCCTCTGCAAACGTGTCCCAAAAGAACAAATTTTGTGAAGGTGGTGTTCCAAAATGTTAGTTCCCACATGAAAACTTTTATTAAATCAAATCACCTCCTTCATGGATAAACAATAAATCAAACTTCTCAGCATCAAAATTTTAAATTTATTACATCCATCATAATCATTTTCATCAACAAATACACCAAAGGTATGGCATTTCTCAGTAGAAATGCACTAAACTCTCCAAATATCAGCAATTACATAATATCATACTAGGGATGATTATTTTTAATTCAATGTAGTAAGACCAGAGTGTACAAAGATTGGGAGAAAATTATCAGTTAAATCGCAATAGCCAATCCCATATTTACATATAAAAGTAAACTTAAGAAATTTCAGTTCCGGAGAAGTTATTGTAATTTTCTGACTGGCAGTCCGTTGGATTGTTCTTTACAGTCCAGTTGAAGAATTTGTATGCAGTGTACAGGTAGACACAGTCACACTTCTTGAGAATGGAAGTAGCCAGGCCCGAAGGAGCATAAGCAGTATAGTAAGTTCAGGCAAATTTATCCCTCTTCTCTAACTTCAACGATTCAAACGAAAATTTATAGACAGAACAAATTAGAGAATAAAATAGATATCAAGTCTTAAGCATTTCAAGAACAAGGTGGATCTTCATGAGTCAACATACAGGATGCAGTTATCGAGGCAATAGTTCTTACAAGCAATAGCTGATTCCTTCCCATTCATGTTAAAGAATATAACTATGAGATTAAATATCATAGTATCCTCATTGGAAAATGTAATCAACCCTAAACACCACAGATGAACTATTGTCTTATATATTTGCAAGGGCAACTTGGCAAGAAAGCAAATAGGAAATCTTCAAAGATTAGTTTGAAGACAAAGATCAAACATCACCAGTTCAAAATATAGGATGGGTGAGATGTAGTTACCAAGCTCTGTTTCAGGGCTCCAACTACAGCATCTTCATTTTCATCCAGAGACATCATTGGCCTCGCAAGAGTAGGCAAAGCAGATTCAATCTAACACAAACAAAAATACAAAGATAAGGTTAACTTTTTCGTTCCAAGATGCAGCATACAACAAAGAATCCAAATCTGGAAGCATGAGGCAGAAAATTCTCATCCATATATAATCGAGGAAGATTATTTCATCCAATACACGGTATTCATTTTTTTCTTACATGTTGTATAGTTAACAAGCATGTCATATATTTGGGGGTGGGGGGTGGGGTGAAAAACAGAGAGGTACTGTCTCAGCATGATATAACATTTTATAATTAAGAAATCGAGGTCATTTAATGACATTCACGAAGAAGACAAGCATGCACAATCTAGTCTAATTATGAGCCCTGGTTTACGAATTATAATCCAAATATCCTGCAGATACGAGAAGCACCTCTGACTCTTGGGTTGTACAAGTAACCAGATCAATGTTTACTCAAAGTAATAAGACATTACAGCGCTATGTAAGGCATACCATCTGAAACATTAATATACACTGCTAAATCTTCAGAACATTGTGTTTCTAGGAAGTTCTAATTTTTACCAATATAGATGCTAGAAAATACAGAAAGGTTTGATGTGTAAAACCCATAAAGCTAGGCATTAAAACCAAATCTTCTTTGCATGTAAATTGAGGATTAGAATACCAAATAAATCTAATCAAGTGAAGTTCAAATGCTTACTGGACGGCGATCTAGGATTGACATAAGTGTTGAATTTTCTCTAACAGACCTCTCAATTCGAGCATCGCTTTCAGCAGCTTGCTTCAAATTTCCTGCAAACCTATTCAGCCTGTCGTGTAAATTCTTTGTTAAGGTACTAGATTGTGGTCTTGTCCATTTGGTTCCAAATTGGGTTCTAAATTGTGAATCCTCAGTTGCCTCTTTCTGCAACAGCTCCTCTATCTGTAGCAACATCTCATGGTTTACCCTCCTTAAGTCATTCAGTTGTTGAAGCTCACCTTCTAAACCAGAGGGTCCCCCACATATCTGTACTGCCTCTACATCTTCTTTTAGAACCGCAGGCAGGGTGAAATTCCCTTCCATAGCAAGAATTGAATCAGGTAAATCCATTTCTTTCAGTCTGACTCGTGCAAGTTCACTTCCCTGCTGTAACTTTTCTGCTTGGGTCCTAATAATCTCATCAACCATTTCAGTGTACTTAGACAGGGCTTTTGCAAAACTATCAGGAACAAGACCTGCAAACATCTTTTCCCTGCTTGCATCCAAAACCTCATTCATTGCCATGGGCTTAACCATGGAAAAGCTGGGAAGTGGTGTTAAAGAACTGGCAGAAGGAACCCTCATTAGGTACACCCTGTCATTCTCTTTCATGGCCCTCTCCAGGTTAATATTCATAGAAGCTTCTAATTTATTTATTGAATCAAGGAGCTGCTGAGGTGCACCTCTCGGAGCTGACTTTTTCGCATCTGACAATGCATTCATACCACTTTTCAAACGAGCAGTTTCCTCACCAAGCTCTTCTTTAACATGGAGTTCTAGACTATACCGATAACAAGCCTCTGCATGAAACAAAGCTGCCTTTAACTGAACATGAGCCATCCAGCCCTTCTCAAAATGCTGGTTTAGAGGGGTAGCATTTAGTGCTACCAAAGCTTCCTCATAGAATATCCCGACCTGACATCACGACATTACAATAATTGTCAAAGCAAAAACTGGAAGAAAATGACTTCAAATTATAAAACGAACTAGATCTTATCCACCATATGGCAGCCGAGAACCAGTGGAGGTGCATCACCTACTTCACTTATCTTTTGATACAAATAGAACAGAAAGTTGACACAGAATTTTCTATAAATTGAGGCGGCCTTAATATAGTATGACAACAAAGAAGGAAAGGTGGAAAAAAAAAGTAGCACCTGTCTCGAAAGCTTTGCACAGACTCCATGGCTGCTTCCCTTAGCTATGGAATTCTCATATACACATTCCTGCGCCTGAGCTAACATTAGCCTCTCCAACATCCCAACACACTCCACAGAAACATCGATCGTGATTGAGGATCCAACAGATGCTTTCATCGACACATTATCTCTCAAATATGCAAAGGCTCCAGCTGCCGCTATAAATGAATGCGATGCTTGTCTCCTTCCCTCCACGGAAGAGCGATCAAAACCTAGTCCCATTTGACTGTGCACAGCCCCCAAATTAAACAATACTGCTGCTTTTTCTACACAAGTTGTTTTTAAGAAAAAAGAAAATGAATCATTTCAAAAATAGTAAGATAACAATTCTATGGATAATTGATAACAAAAACATGATTAGCTTTGTTAGTGTATAAGTTGTATCTTAGTGGTGGCTGATGTTAATTATATTGTGGTTTGGCTTCTTCAGGTATACATATTTCGTGATCATTTGCAAAATACAGAAGAATTAAACGCCACAATCACTAGAACCAGACATGACTAGAACATGACCTACTCACTAAACTGTAATGATCTCACCTTTTCCGTTGACAGACTGGACACGAAAGGCAAAGAGAAGCATAAGGCAGTTGATGAAGTTTGGAGATCAAGAGAAGAAAAGTGGCTAAGGAAGAATAGAGGAGTTGGGCGATGAGATTTTCAGTTAACGCTTTTGTTAAATGCTTTAATCATTTTATTACCTTTATTATGTCTGTAATCGCGTTAAGAAGGTAGTTAAGTTTAATGACGTTTTCTAGGGCTGTATAAGAACATTAAGCGCCGCTTCTTGAAAGTTAAGAAATGAGAATACAGCTTTTATCCTCTTCCCTCTCTGTTTCTCTCTGAACTCTTCTCCCTCCCCCTCTATTTTCTGAGTTTCTCTCAATCTCAGCGCTGAATCATTGTAAGGAACCCCTAGGTTCATTACATAAACTATCCTATTCCAAGAAACCAGACTTTAGACTTATTCATGCTTATTTTAGTTGAAACATGTTTAGCATGAGCAAATTCATACTCTAATCATTTTACATTTAAATTGTATTGCATTGAGACTAGATTATTCATTTGCAATAAAATAGCATAACTCTCAACACCTGACGTTAATCAACAAAATATACGCAACTACCTAGATGTATGTTCTGTTGAGTAGCCTTTTGCTTAACCTTGAACGCGTCAAACCAGGTGAACGACACCGTATTGATATGTTCCTTGTCCGGCGAAATCGGAAACCTGGATTCCACCGCACAAAGGGCTTTATAGTAATTCTGCAAGAGGTCACGTCGAGCGGATAAAGAATCCGCAGCGCCACCTCGCTCGATGTCGGAACGAAGCTGCTTCAAAGTCTCAAGATCATCCTCCAAATTCTGCGCCTGCCGCTCAGAGTAATTGATCACGATAAAGTTGCGTAGCGGCCGGTAGAGGTCGAGTGAAATGGTCTTCTTCTCGACGACAGCCAGCATGACATTGGGGGTGGGAGTCGATGATTGCGACGCCATGAGAGGCGGTTGGCGCGGCAGTGGTAGATCGAAAAGCTACCGTAATAACGAAGATATGAAGGAGTAACTACGATTTCAGTCAACGGAGAAATCTGTGATTGGTTGCGCTTTGTTAATTGCTTGTACTTGGGACGCGGCCGAATTGAGGTGTCAAATGCAATAATAGACACTTAAGGGGTAATGCTGATATTAATAAAGAACCCCACTGTCACGACTAACACGTGACAAATCAATTGAATCAAATTAAAGATGGGGCCTTGTTGATATTAACAAGTAATTACGGCCATGTTTGCACTTTGCAATAACTTTTGCAAACCACATTTTGTCTTAAAACGAATAGAAATTAAGTTTTATTGTTGCTTCTTCAATTTTAAGTGCTATATTTGTTGGCATATTTCTCCATTGCAAATGGACAATTCTTTTTGCATTGTCCTAGAACAAAATAACCCTATTAAATTTCAATACTTCTATTTAGTGAAGTTACTAAAACTCAATATATCAAATAACGAAATGCATATTAAATTGCAACAGAAACAACCTCTTTGTATAATTACAAGAGTAAAATCGCGTGCATCTAATCCCAAGACCCCAATTTAATTGAAAATATAATGGGTAAGTTACGTTGTTTGTATATTTGTTGGAATATTAAACAGTTTTTTCAGAAAATAAACTTTTAAAATGTCATTTTGTTAACTTCCATCCTTACTAAAAAAGCACAAACTAATGCAAACCCACATATGAATATGAAAGTCTAATGTGAAGCTCAAACTTAAATTTACCCCAAGTCTTTCTTATTGCCTAGTAACATTGCTGTAGTTTTTCCTTTCAATAATGAATTGCGATAAGTATTGCGCCACACCTCTCTCACCTCTGCCAGATGAAGGAAACTCCAGTACGAAGTTATAGATAGCTGCTCATAGTCTTCAGCGATTCCAGATGCTCCACTCTTGAAAATGAATGAAGATTTGAGGACAAATACAAAGGAACATCGTTCACTCAGAAGTTCTTCAAGATCTTCTGGCTTGAAACTCCATCTGCTACTAGAATAGATGTTACCTCCTGCAAGAAGCAAACAAAGTAAAGTGGTCACAATAACGGTGCATGCTAAAAGTTTGGAAATTTTGATTCTAGGAATCGTGAAACTCTTTAGATTGATTGTAGGGAAACTGATGCAGAAACATAGTATGCCTTGAAGAGGAACAACAAAAATTAGACAAGTACAACACTAACAACACTCTCTAAATAATCATGCCAACATTCAATACTCAAGTTGCCAATCAAAATAAATGCTGGTAAATGTATGGATGTGTGATGAAGAAAATTAGGAGTTAACTAAGTAAAGAAGTTTAAGTGTTGTGTTTGTCCTATAAGAAAATTAGGAGTTGCATATCCAGAAAGATTAGTTATGCGACAAAGAACATATCTTCATATGGAAAATAAGAACTATAAGAAAAGGTGGTTGTGGTAGGATAATCTAAAAAACAACTCAGTCAGTAAAAGTGAATGCAATAAGAACTATAAGGCACTATAAGAAGAATTGCAGAAACGAACTTTTGAACTATCCAGATTGTTCAAACTTAAACTTGATTAATGACTGATGATGGGGATTGGGGATGCTAACCTCAGCCATCTGTTTTTGGCCACACAGTACGGCACCAGTAGACTGAGGGTTCAAGATTCTTCTATCTCTAGAAAATGCAGCCTGCAAAAGCAACAGTAAGAGAGCATGATACACGAGAGACTACGAATAACAAATTCCTTTTTTTAACTTATAGGCTACAACCTGCACATAACCCCGCTCCCCTACCCAATTATTGTCAGGCTGCGATAGCACAGGCACGATATCAACACCAAAAGATTTCCAGTCATCAAACTTCTCCTACAACTCAGAAAGCCAAGAGAACCACAAGAGAAAAAAGGAACACTTCAGTCCAAATGTAAGGAAGAGAAGACATGAAGATGAAGAGTAAGCAGCCTGTAACACCTGATAAGCCATCCGAGTAAGGTTTCTCGCACCATAATACAGCCTGACATCAGATCTCGTATCTGCACTAAAGCCGGCTTCGATCAAAGACCGAATTGGGCTACACGTTATAAAGAAAGAAAATGTGAATGGAAATGTTCAGAAAATAGTTGCATCATTTTTTTCAGAATAAATGCATCATATATTGATGTTATCAGAGTGCAATACACCCTGTTCAGCCGCTCATGAATGATCACACGAAAAATGATCACAATCAGGTGATCAAACTGGTTTCAAAGCAAGGATCAAAATGCAACAGCAAATCAGTAATAAATGCTCAAAATATGTGCAACTATATCACATTATTGGTATAGGGTATTTCATTGCCCAGGTGGTTCATTAGCAGTTGGTAAGGCTTCTGTTTAAGTGCCTTCCCTAGTAAGAAGAGAAGAGGGTTCATTAACAGCTCCGAGAGAAGCTTCCCATTATGAGGTCACTGAATCCCTGACATCAACCCTACCATAAGTTAATTGAACAGCATATGCAAAAAAGTAACACAAAAATCTTTAACAAGGCTAATTCCCAGCCACAACAATGAGATGGCAATAAGCATATAAGTCGATGATCGATCTTGATTACTTGAAAATGAAAATTCATGATCGATTTCTCAATGGCGTTTAACAACAAATATTTCCTGTCGCGGGAACACTGGCAACAGGGTCGAGTGTTAATAACATGTTTATTGATTACTTCTTGTCCTATTGAAATAAAACCTCAACACACAAATTGTAATAAACAAAGTTCAAATTGGTTTACCAAATGAAAGTCACTGCACTTATCTGCCATAGAGCCAAAACTACACATTATAGGAACCAAAAGTTCTCCAAGCATCTAACTGCTGCACCTAAAGCAAACCTCGACATCCATAAAGCTAAAATGCCCTAATTTCTGGCAACAAGCAAATGTGTAGCTCAAGAATTCTGGTGTGATAACAAACATTGGGTGTCAAAATAGAAAGGGTTCGTTGTTACAATAACCCACATTCTATATTTCCCCTAATTCCCTCCGAAAATGACTCGCCATAATGAGGATACGAATTTTTCACATTACCGAGCAAAATTATAAATCAATCGGTGCATTTACCTAATTCCAGATCCGGTAGCGAAAATAACCACTGTCTGATAATTCTCCGGCGGGGAGATTTGCTCAATATCGAACCCCTTACCCATGGCTGGGGTCAACTCCACCACTTCTCCCTTGCTGAGCCCGCAGAGGATCTCGGCGGTGGAACCTGCGATGGACTTTACCAAAAATTCAAAAACACCTTCCGACGCAGCAATCGCCGGCGGAGAAGCGATGGCCAGGAACGAGGGCTTGGCGTTGGGATCCTTGATCCGAATCTGTAAGTACTGGCCGGCTCTAGTGTAAGACGCGGCGACCTCGGGGACCTCCGATACGTCAACCGTGATATGGAAAAGCGATTCGGCAGCGGGAGAGACTTTGACAAGCGGCGCTGGAGTCCAAACGGTCGTGTCCTGGCGTACGGAGGTGGCGGATACGGCGTGCCTCCGGCGGCAGATGTTTCGGGATAGATGGCGTAGTGGTTGTAGTCTGGAGAGGGTCATGTGTGGGCTGAGGAGAAATCGGGTACCGTGGGGCGCCGCATGCGAGCCGAGAGTTGCTATGGTGTTCGGGCAGTGAATAATAACCGCCATTTTGATTCGAGTTGGTTGTCCAAAGATACCACAGCCGCCGACGGCGGGTGAAGTTCCAGCGGATCCTTCAGGTCCACACAGACACAGCCAATATGGCTTTGCACGTGGCATACTCCTATAGGATATCAAGATTACTTATGTTTTTTTTTTATAACCATGTGAGGAACTCGTAGGCATGAACCAGTTAAACTGCAGGCCTAGAGTTATGAGAATAGGCTCGAGGTCGTAATCCAATTGAATTATATATTACCTAAATAATAATAACGTATCCAGTATATTTCCAATTAAGTTAAAGTCTGGGGTAGATGTACGCATTCTTACCTTATAATTATACAAAGAGGTTATTTCCGTTGCGACCCAATATGTATTGCGCCATTTGATATATTGAGTTCCAGCAACTTCACTAAATAAAAGTACTGAAATTTAATAGAACCATTTTTTGCTCTAATCCATTATTAGCACAAAACTAAAAAAATTGACAATTATAACTCTTCTAACTCCATCTGAAATGGAAAAGGAATTATAGATTACTTAGACCCAACCCAATATTCCCGACAAAGAGGGACGAGATACGAACCTCCGGACCAGAGCAAGACAGAAAATGGGGGTGGGAGGGGGCAATGGCCCCCAAGCCTCACCCCTGCCAAGAAGAGCTACACATTGCGCATTGCCAAATGTAGAAGAGTTCAAACGGCTTGGCTTAGGCCTGAGGCCTTCAAACATCTCAAGAGTCAAGACTATATATTGGATGGAGCTTTAAAATTGTTGCATACAAACAGACCTCTAACCAGGCTAGTATAAGATAGTTTAACGGATCTGTTGATTGAGTAACAAGATTATTAATAAAAGGATACCTTCCTTAAACAATGTCATGAGCATAAATATACAAGTCTGCTATCTCACCTCCCTCTTATTATGCCAAACGAAGTAACAAATGAAGGTCTGGTAAGGAGAGGGGGGCCATCATGGCTCTACATCTGGCACACTTGGGGCCTTTTGGAGACCCCTTTAGTCTAGAAAATTGCGTTCTAAAAAACAGGTTAAAAGTTGATCGTAGCACTCGAAACATTTTATTATTTTCGCCAACAACAGCAAGTAAAAAAAAATGAAGGCTTCTTCTCCTTAGGCAGCGGATTCCTTGGCGATCTTCTCTGCCTTGGCGATGACCTCTTCTATTCCTCCAATCAAGTAAAAAGATTGCTCCGGAAGATCATCGTACTTGCCGTCCAACACTCCCTGTAGTAACAACGCAAAAAGAATCGCATCACTCAGTGGCTATAGTTGAGAACCTGAACACTCGGGTAACAGGTACTGAGAGATATGCAGCCATTACAACACAATGAGACCCCACATACTGCATATGGTAACAGAACGCGAACAAAAACGAAAAAGTGAAAGCATTTGTGTTTAAAAGGAAAACAGAATGTAAGGCATATGTCTCTGCACCAAAGGCTTCGTAACAGCTTGCGTGAAAAGCATTATAGCTTTTAAGACAAGAGCTTTAACTACTGTTAAATAAAGGTAAACAGCCAAGCAAAATGATAGATTAGATGTTTGAGCTTGGAGAACATATTTTACCTGGAAGCTGCTAATGCTCTCCTTCAGTTCGACATACTTTCCAGGAGCACCCGTGAAAACTTCTGCAACATGGAAAGGCTGACTCAGGAAACGTTGAATTTTGCGAGCTCGGGCAACTGTCAATTTGTCATCTTCACTCAGCTCATCCATCCCCAGAATAGCAATAATATCTTGAAGATTCTTGTAGTTCTGAAGGACTTTTTGTACTCCACGGGCAGTATTATAGTGTTCCTCTCCCAAGATATGAGGGGAAAGCATGCGAGATGTTGAATCAAGAGGATCCACAGCAGGATAAATACCAAG
>JAOWBN010219153.1:0-13338 GCA_028565015.1 Pinguicula moranensis | reverse complement strand
TTAATTTTTATTTTATTTGAGTTAGTAAAATTATTATTTTCATAACTGTTGAGCAAATAAATTATTTTTTTGTCCCCCAAAAAATGTATATTACTCCTCTAAAAAAAATTATTTTTGCTTCTTAAATTTTCTTATAACTGCACTAAAAAATTTTTTGGCCCCCCTAAAAAGTATTTCTGTGCCCGCCCTTGCACCTACTAACTAAATCCATCCATTTATCTATATAGCGATGTATTAATTGAACATTATTTGAGACAACAAAGTGTAAATCTTGTAAGATGCTTTCCTCAACATTAAGAAGGAGGGCCGAGTCACTAATTAAATACTGGAGAACCACTATTCATCTCCTCTGAAGAAAAAAAGTTGAATTGATTTTAATGATGAAATTGAGGTTTTGGATTTAATAATATGGACAAACAAATTCTTTGAGAAATAATCCCATTGCTATATCAATCCAATTCTTATTGATTTTTTTACTACAAATTATTAATATCATTTGGTTTGATAAAAACCTATTAGTCAAGTAATACTTATCTAAAAATCCCACAAAATATCCTCTTATGTATAAAACATTATGTTTATATGACATGCCATTTCCCGCATTCTCAAACCAATTCTAGTAACTTTTTTTTTATAGGCAAATGTATTTTATTTATTAAGAGGCTTAAATGCCATTGCAAGCTAATGGTGTACGTGAGACGTCAAACTATCCAGGGGCAAAAGCAGGGCCCGGGCCTGACCCCAAGATCCGTCAGTGCCAAACCAAACCAAACATACTAAGTATATCCCGCCGTTAGGCAGGGTCTGGGGAGAGTAAGATGTATACAGTCGTACCCTAACCTCTAAAATGAAATGAGACCCTCGGCTATTCGAACACACGCACAAACTCAAACACACATACAAAAAAAAAAACGAGAGAGAGATCGAGAGAAGGGAAGAGAGAGACGAGAAGACGGCGACCTGCCACCTATGGTGGTTGACGACGGCAAAGCGGCGAGAGGAGAGGGGCTCAAGATTGGCTTTCAGTTTAGGAAGATGATCAAGATCCGCCAGTGCCAATTAGTGATATTACATATTCACGGACAAAATTCACTTTAAAAGAATGACCTATTAATCTCTGCCAGATCTTCCATCATTTATGTCCACAGCCTCAATTTTAGTAAATATAGATAATATATATTAACTAAATTAAAGTTAATTAGTTAGTATGTGGTGTGGAGCAGATAAATGATATAGTGCAAGAAATTTTGGTAATAATTTCAATGGACCCTACGTATTTAACAATAATTTTCACGTGTTAAACACCTATCAAAATCATTTATCTCATGTTAAACATGGAGTATCTACAATTCTTATGAAATTTTTGAATAAAATTTGTTGCGCTGTATCAGTTCTTTGTGGAGCATGCTTTAATTGGATTGGCACGTGCGGCGTGCCTGTCATATGGGCACATGCTTTAATTGGATGTGGAAATATCCACGTGGGCAGAATAGAATTAATTAGCTTAGAGCTCCAGTAGTTTCCCCCACTCTCAGGCCTCAGCCCCGCCACACAGGAAACGCGCAAGTTCCCTTCATTGCACCACCATACAAAAAACGAAGATCCACTGTTGTACCATACGATTCTGACACGTGGCGAATTCTCCACCATTAATTCCTCTAGGAACGCTGTCGTCTTATAGCCTCTCTGACATCTCAAGAACAAAAAATATCTGCTCACCTCGGTTGTTTAGTTTACCGATTTGCCCTCCGAAGTATAAATTACAAATCGATGTAGAAATTCGAATGAAACAAAATCAGTGCAAGCCTTTTATATTGAACATGGTGGCAAATTTGTAAATTCACAAGGCTGCGAGGTGAACCTGGTCATTCGAAAACTTGAAAGGGAGTCCTTCTAATCATCTTCCGCTGCTTCGCATTCATTGTCTTGTCTCCAAACTTTTTTTCTTCTCTCCCGTCAAAATTTTGACAGATCTGTTGTTTTCTTCTGTAATTTCGGAATCGATTTTGTGTGGGTAAAGATGAAGACCGGATGCGAACTCTGCCCCAAAATGGCGCGGATGCGGTGCGAGGCGGACCAGGCGCGGTTGTGCTGGGACTGCGACGCAAAGGTGCACTCCGCCAACTTCCTCGTGGCGCGCCATTCAAGGAACTTACTCTGCCGCGCGTGCCAATCGCCGACGCCGTGGTCAGCGTCCGGGACACTGCTGCCGCCCGCCGTCTCCATCTGCTGCGAATGCGCCGCCGAGGGGAGGTTTGGTGAGGAAGATGACAGGGAGGAGGAGGTGGAGGAGAGTCAGGTGGTGCCCTGGTCGCCGCCGGCGGATAGTTGTTCGATTAGCGATGAGGCTGTGAGCGACGGCGACGTGGCGATCTCGAGGAAAAGAACTCGAATCGTGAACGATCCTCCGAGTCGTGCTTCCGACGTACGATGTTTCATATTTTGACTGTCTCTGAGTCGAATTTTACTTTCATCTCTGTCGACACTGTGCACTGATTCAGTAGTCTGAGAATTTTGATGTTGTAATGTCAGGGCGGTCATGAGTGTTCATCGTCTCATCGGACTACCCACACGGTGCGGCGGGTCCGGGAGGCGATGACAGCGTCGGCGGGTCCATTCAGACTAATTATAACGCCGCCGCAGGAGATATCTAAATCTGGTATTTCCGACTCGCCGATAAGATTATACAGGGAAGAAACGTGTTCGGGTGCTGAAGTTCTGGAACATCGAACGTTGAGCAAATGCCCTACAACCGTCCGTCTCAAAGCCTCCGACTCTTGCTAGCGGTCGGTCTGTAGTTAGCTTCTACTGTTACGATCGTCTTTAATCGGCTAATTTCAACTCTGCACAAGGTTTTTAGTTCTCGCATATTAGGCTAAGGATGTAAAATTTAAGCATTGTCAAGTGATTACTGGTTTTATGGACAAGAAGGGCATTATTATACTTTAAGAAATCTTAGTTGTTCCCTTAACTTTGTCCGATTCTAACATTTTTGGAAAAATTAGGAAGCTGTCAAGTGTCACTGATTCAGTACTTGCTTAGTCGGCTAGAGATGCGAAACGTGGGGACATGAGTTTGGTTACCTTGATTATTGTTATCATTGTTTAAAGCCAAGATGCAAAGCAATATGTAAATAGGTAGAAATGATATAGCTAACGGTAAAATGATTAAAATACTCCCGTGTTGAAAACCATGCCAATATTTAACACGGGATTTGTGCGCTCAAAGCCATCATGGGCTATATCATTTCTGATAAACAGGTGCTTCTTTTGTTTAGGGTTTGATCTTTGTGTTTTGTTGTTGGGGGGAGTGACGTGATGCCACAGAACAGCTACAAGTTTAGCTGATTTTATAAACACCAGGCTACTCCAATGATTTCGTCTGATTTTAAGAGTTGGAGGGGATACTTGTACTAAGGGTTGTTTGCAAGTTCTTGTGCTTATGCAGAAGTAACTTTTCAAAAGGTCTTTTGGAAAAATGAGCTTTTATAAAAAAAATGGGAGAGTGTTTGCAAAATATACTTTACTACAACAAAAGTCAAAAAATAGTGTTTGCAGATTATTATTTCTAAACGTGCTTTTCTTACCTTGTAATTGAGAAATGACAAAGTTATCCTCAAATTAAATATATTTTATAAATATTAAATTATTTGTGAGGGTACAAATGTCAAAAACTTAAAAATTTAAATAATTATAAAATTGCCACCGCCAAAAGCACTCCAGAAACTACCCCAGAGATGCTTCTGGTTTTTGGGCTTTTTTTGACTTTTCCACCGCCAAAAGCCAGAAGTCAATCGCCAAACGGAAATTTTGCAAACACTCAAAACATGCTTTTTCACCGCCAAAAGCCAAAAGGTGCTTTTCAACTGGATTTGCAAACACCCACTAAGTCACTCTGCTTCTGCGGTACGTTGCAAGCCATGTCTGCTTGGATCATACCTCTTCATCAGGTAAGGATGATGAAGAGGGCTTCTATCAAAGCAGGGAAAGCTCCTATAGTAGATTCTTCACATAACCTCCCCCCATTCCCAACTCAGAATTCTCGGTCAGTATTTGATAGATTAGGGATGAGGGTAGTCCAGCAACCTAGCTATGGACATCAACCTACAGACCGCAGCTTTTACCTAACCAACTTCCCTAAGGGATGTGACTCAGATCGATTATTCAATGCACTCAAACACCAAGGTCATAAATGTATCAATCGCGCGTAAGCTCAGCAATAGGGGCCGTCAGTTCGGGTTTGTGGACTTTGCTGGTGTAGAAGACTTGGATCTATTATTGTTCAAGCTCAATAACACATGGTTGGGGTCTTTCAGACTCCAAGCAAACTTATCTAGATTTCCACGACATCCTAACAAGTCTACGCTTGCCAGTGGTATTCCTCCGTTGAAGATACCAGTCTCAACTACCCTGAAGGCTGGACCCTCTGCTAATCAGTTTCCTAAATCTTCAGATGATCTCTGCTTGTCATCCAATGTGGAAGCTAACTCTTGGCTCAGTCGTAGCTATTTGGTTTCTCTTATCAATTTCAATGGATGGAGAGACCTCCAACGAGCTTTAAAATCAGCCGGCTACATCAATATAGTCGCTAGTCCCTTTGGGCATGGTAAGGTCCTTCTCTGGGAAGAAGAACCACTTGATCTCTGCAACCTTATTGATAAGGATAAAGAATGGTTATATAGTTGGGTCACTGAAATCTCTCCTTGGTCTCAAACTGTGCCAGCATCTTGTCGGCTTTGCTATATCAGAATATATGGATTACCAATCCAAGCATGGTCTCAAGAAAATTTAACTGCCTTAGGGAACAAATTCGGAAGCCTTATATGTATTGATGATATCACCCTCGCTAAACGGGACCTGGAGGCAGTTTGCTTAACAGTACAAGTTCCTATTGGCGTCAAGATTGACCAACTTTTGCAGGTACAGGTTGATGGAATTCCATGCTCTCTATATGTTGTTGAATATACCAAGCCGGTTATTCTTTGGTCTGAAACTAGTGCTTTATCATCGGAAGTGGAATCTATACACTCTGGTTATCTTTCTACTGAGGCTGAAACTTGTGAGGATAAGGCTACCGAAGATCAAAGTCCACAGGATTTACCCGAACCTTTGTCCGGAAAATCCCCTGGAAAGAAACAATGGAATCCTCCAAAATTATCCTGGTGGCCTCCTCCTTTACCTAAGTTAAAGGTTGCAGAAATAGTGGATTCTTTGCCTTCACAGGTATTGGATTCAGTAGAGTCATCTCTCTCAGTTATCTCCCCAGGTCAGTGTGAATATACCTGTCTCTGGGGCAGATATCCTATCCTCTGATCTGGATGCCCTGGTTATTGGTGATCTGATAGGGATGGATTCTGTGGGCACAATTCCCCTCGAGGCACCGGAGACTCACTTGGAGGCACAGGAGGTTCATGTTGATAATTCTGAGGCGAAGCGTAGTTCTTCAGGTTTGAATATGCCCTCAGTACAACCTGACTCCTTTTCTGTCCCCTCTCATCTAGCAGGCAACGCACTTGATGTGTCTGGCTCCTCTGTTTCTTCGGCTGTCCCACCAGTAGTTGCACATGTATCTATTGTTCCAGATCTATCCGAGGATGGTCTCAATGACATTCCAGTGACATTTGAGGATTTCCCTCCTCTTTATCACAATTCGGCTGGAGTCACTATATCTGGCAACTCTAAGAACTCTCTACTACCTAAACCCAGAATCAGCAAAGGGCCTAAAACAAGAAGTCAGACGAGGAAAACTGAGGATCGTGCTAGGGATCAAAATATGGCTATCCTGGATGATTGGATTAGACAGCTGCCACTTAATTCTCCAATTCTTTCTCCAGGCAGTTCTCCTATTCCTCCTGTTTCAATGCATCCGGAGATTAGTTCACTCTTGTCTGGAAGTGAAGTCGACACTATTATGTCTATTGGCTCCCAAATTGGCATTCAGTACGGTGCTCACCAAGCTGAGTTCCACACTAGGCTGAAGGAAATGACCAAAGCTTACAATGATTCATCTAAGAGCCCATTCAAAGCACCTATCAGCACCTCCCTGGAGGCAGAGACTTCAACGGTTTTATGAAGATTATAACCTTCAATGTAAGGGGGTTGGGGAGTTTTGTAAGAAAACAACAAGTAAAACAGCTGATTTGGTCTGAAAAGGTCGATTTTATTGGTCTACAGGAAGCCAAGTTAAATATCATTGATGTTCATCTCTGTACATATCTTTGGTTTGACTCAGATTTCGATTGGTGCTATTCTGGAGCTGATGGATCATCCGGTGGGATTCTTTGTATATGGAATAAAAGAAAATTCCAGAGATCCTCCATCTTTAATGGTGAAGGATTCCTTGGTATCACTGGTTTATGGGCAGGGGATTCTGTACAATCCCATATGGTTACGGTGTATGGGCCAAGTGATCTCCCTAACAAGCTAACACAATGGCGGCTGCTCACTGATTCTTTGATGCCTTTCAAGGAGGAAAAATGTTGTGTTCTAGGCGACTTCAATGCTGTTCTCGCTGTTGAGGAAAGGAAAGGGGTTGCAACCCATAACTATGTGCAGGAAGTAGCTCTGTTTAACAACTTCATTTCTAATCTTGGCCTTTTGGACTTAAGGCTAACGCGCAGGAAGTATACTTGGTGTCTGAAATCTCTCCAAGCGATGAGCCGCTTGGACAGATTTCTAGTGAACAACAAATGGCTTGATAATGGGAGTACATGGCTGCAAGCAGCTCTTGACAAGATAGGTTCTGACCACTGTCCAGTCAGCCTAACTTCAAACGTGCAGAATTGGGGCCCTATTCCATTTAAAGTTCTAGATGTCTGGCTATC
Source organism: Pinguicula moranensis (assembly GCA_028565015.1). NCBI lineage: Eukaryota > Viridiplantae > Streptophyta > Magnoliopsida > Lamiales > Lentibulariaceae > Pinguicula > Pinguicula moranensis. The sequence goes on along the minus strand of JAOWBN010219153.1, from coordinate 6,515 downwards.
TGATAAGGAATACATTGATATGGTTCAGAATACATGGCTCAACACAAGTGTTGCTGGATTCTGGAGCTTTAAACTTATGGTGAAAATAAAAGTGTTGAGGGAGGAGATAAGAAGGTGGAACCAGGCAGCTCCAAGATCCTTAGAGGAGGAGAGGAAAGGAATTACGCAGAGTATCAAGACCTTTGAATTAATTGCAGAATCTGATAACCATCTCAATATTGACTGGCAGCAACTTTCAGATCTCCATATAAGGCTAGATTCTTTAACACGTACGATGAACAACACCTTGTATCAGAAATCAAGACTGCAATGGCTCTAAGAAGGTGATGAAAATTCTGCCTTCTTTCATAACCACTTGAAGGCTAACAGAGCTCAGAACAGAATTCAGGGAATTTGGGACGGATCTTCTTGGCTAGAGGACCCAGTTCAAATTAAAGACTGCTTTTTTCAGCATTTTAAGAACAGATTTACTGAAAAGTTGGTAAACAGACCACGCCTTTGCATCAGTCTCAGACCACTGAATCACATATACAAACAGATTCTGCAACGCCCCTTTGATGAAAATGAAATCATGGTGGCATTATCAGAGTGTGGGAGCCACAAGAGCCCTGGCCCAGATGGTTTGAACTTCAACTTCATCAAAAAAATTCTGCACATTTTCAAACCTGATATTCTGCAATTATTGATGGAGTTCTATAGAAATGGAAGACTTACAAAGGGCAGCAATGCATCCCATATCGCTCTATTGGCCAAGAATGACAATCCGCTTTATGTCAAGGATTTTAGGCCTATATCTCTTGGTGGTTGTATGCCAAAAATCATTTCTAAGGTGCTAGCAAACAGATTACGGATGGTGATGGCACATCTGATCAGCAACACACAAACAACATTTATCCCGGGAAGAATACTTGTTGATAGTGTCATTGTGGCTAATGAAATAATTGATGAGATGAAGAAACAAAAGAAGAAAGCACTCATCTTCAAAGTTGACTTTGAAAAAGCATTTGATTCCATCAATTGGGATTACCTGATGCAGATTCTTTCCCTCATGAATTTCCCTCCCTGCTGGCATTGGTGGGTCAGAGGATTGCTGGAGTCTTCTTCTAGTTCTGTCCTTGTAAATGGGAGTCCCACAAATGAATTTTTTCCCTCATGCGGCATTCGACAGGGCGATCCCCCATCTCCTTTTCTTTTCCTACTAGCAGCAGAGGGACTTTCTGCCATGATCAACAGAGCAACTAATCTTAATATCCTTTCTGGCTTGAGTATTGGCAGAGGATGCTATCCTGTGTCCCATCTTCAGTTTGCTGACGATACAATCATCTTTGGACAAGCTGAATGGAAATCTGTTATCGCCTTTAAGGCCATCCTGCTCAACTTTGAGCTGGTCTCCGGGCTGAGAATCAATTTTGGAAAAAGTAAGCTTATTGGTGTAAATGTGTCTCCCCCCATCCTGGAAGATATGGCTGCTTACTTATGTTGCAACACTGCAAGAATACCCTTCACATACTTGGGACTTCCTGTTGGAGCAAGGATGAAGAGTCCATCTTCATGGCAGCCTATCAAGGATAAGTTCAGTAAGTCTCTTTCTAAATGGGAACACTTGATACTTTCAGCTGGGGGCAAGTTGACATTAATGAATGCGGTTCTTGCTGCTCTACCTGCCCACTACTTCTCTTGCTATAAAGCTCCAAACAGCATCATTAAGCAGCTGATCACACTACAAAGGGATTTCTTCTGGGGAAAAACTGCTGAAAGAAAAAGCTTCTGCTTAGTATCCTGGGACAAGATCACAACAAGTGTCACAGAAGGAGGTCTTGGGGCTAGATGTCTCTCATCTTTCAATGCTGCAATGTTAGGCAAATGGGGATTGATGCTTCTCAACGATGCCCCCTCCCCTGTTACTGACATATTGAGGTCTAAATATGGTGGATCAGCCCTTCACATTGCTGGCTTCAGAGTTTTGCATCCTTCAGTAGGACCTAATCCGGTTGGCAGGTCAAGAGGACGACCTAGAGGAAGCTCCTATGTATCTGATTGGTTGTCTGACATTCAAGCAACTTTGAACTGCGCATGGTTCACTGAAAATGTGCTTCTGCAACTTGGGAATGGGGAGCGTGTTAAATTTTGGACCGATAAGTGGGTAAACAATCAATCTCTAGCACTACTCTATCCTAGATTGTTCAGCCTTGAGTTGTGCAAAGACATCACAGTGGCTGCAGCTGGTAAGTGGTATAATGGTTGGATCTGGACTTGGAGGTGGAGAAGAGAGATTAGAGATTCCGAAGTTACTGATCTAAAGGAACTTCAAACATCTATACAATTCATCTCACCAAATGTGCTGAACTTGGATAGGTATATTTTCAACAAAAATCAGCTAGGTTCCTACTCAACAAAGGAAGCCTACAAAATCATCAACTCTGGTACTCAACAGCGCTTCCCAGTTTCTCATCTAGCTTTATCTAATATTATTTGGAGTAGCTTAGCTCCAAAAAAGGTGTGCATCTTTGTATGGAAACTTATCCAAGGCGCAATTCCAATCAAGCACACCCTTCAGATGCGTGGAGTGATCCCAGCTGGACAGGCGATTGCTTGTCCCATTTGCCATTTGCAGGATGAAACCTCAGTTCACCTCTTCATGGAATGCAACTCAATCTCTCAGCTGTGGAAAAGCATTGCTTATTGGCTCAAAATACCTCAACCTATAGCATCTCCAGTGGACTCAATCACACTTAACCTCCTGCCTCATTCAGAGTCGGCTCCTATAGGAGTTAATGTCCATGCCTGGAATACAATTTGGATGTCTGCCATGTGGTCAATATGGAAAGGGAGGAATAGAGCTTTCTTTAATTCAATCTCACCTAACAACTTTCTTCTTCTCCATTATATCCAGTTGAGCGTGTGGCAATGGTTGAGGGCAAGAAGGCCACTTCAATTTATCTACAGCTTTAATGATTGGCTGATCAATCCTCTATTATGCTTGAACTTTTAAAATGTTCTCACATTAAAAGGGTTCAACTTTCATGATAGGATACCTTGTGGACTGACTACATGTTTTAATTGCTTTGATGCACTGCCATTTTATCTGGAGCCTTTTGTGTGGTTTTGCTCTCAGTCTGATGTTTATTCTGTCAGTTACAGTTGATGCCAATAGTGAACTCGGACGCAGGCAAATCAATCCATCGAGATAAGTATTATTGTTGCACCACAACTTTGTACACTCTCACTCTGTTATTGCTCCTTCCCGGTACAGGGTTAGGTGTCAACAAGGTTCAGACCTCCAAGCAGCTCTTACACGGAAGATACCAATCATAATATGGCCTACCTTCTCCCCAGGCAGCCTCACGCCCCTGGGGAACGCCTTCTCTAACCATATTTAGTGTTTTTAAGTTTTGATTGGATTGTAGCATTGATATGTAGAAAACATTCTGCAATCAGTGCTTGCTGGGGAAAAAAATCGCAGACAGAATGAGTTAAACAACCTCAGAAGTAGTTGAGATCTTTAAACCTTACATCTTGTGTGGAATTTGCTGTGAGCATCCAAGCTCTCCAAGTGGTTGTGTACGAATTACTGTCAGCTACATCTAGTGTGGATTTGTTGTGAGCATTAAATAGGTTCTCAAGTGGATTTGCACGAATTTTCGATAACTAGATGTACAATACACTGCACAAGCTCAATCTGGTGCCTGTGTGTGGACTAGTTGAGACCATGACAGCCTACATCTGAGGATCACAAGTACTACACCGATTTGATCATGAATCTGTGCAAGATTTAGCACAAAGCTGGAGTTCTGGTATCAACAGCTTGGATCCTCAAGCATCCAGGGAGTTTCAACAGCTATAAGGAATATGCAGGGATCTTCATTTGTATTATGGTGTGTGGTGGTGCAGCAATCATATGACTTTGAGCTATAAGGTTAACAGGCAGAGCAATATCAACTATCTCGGTAAAGACACCTGCTGTCTTATTCTGTAGGGCTGCCCGGGTAATCGAAGGTCAGTAGATCAATGCTGTTGTCTTATGCAGCAGCAATCTCAGTACTGGATAATAAACGGTATGCAGGCCGAGCCAGGTTTTTGATGTTGTAAAGACTCTTGTAGCCATTCACTGGCAGCCTGCATAGCTTAATGTCGCTGATCACTGCTGAACTACCACTACCATTACCGTTTCCATATGATGTCGGGCGATATCCGGCGATGTACATTTTTCTTTTTCTGTGTATTTATACTTTCTTAACTCTAAGAAAGTTGTATATATTTCTTTATTAATGAAAGTTTGGCTTATCAAAAAAAAAATCATGGGAGGTAATTCTGGCTGACTTTATTTATTGAATTATTTATGTGTTTGTGAATCCTCTCCAACACATACTACGTCCACGTTGGATAGACTCTCTCCTGCTTTAGATGTTAGGCTTTGCTTAATATCAGAATTGTGTTTCTCATGCTTCCCTGCCCCCTGGAACCGCCCTCAATATCAGATGGTGATTTATCCAAAATTGGAGTGGCCTTTGGCTCTGGCTCAGACATTTGAAGGTCCTCTTCACAAAATTCGTCTACTAGTTCTATGTAACCCTGACTAGCTTTCCGTACTTCAAGTGCTAACTCCTTCAAAGCAGCAAGCAAGGTTTTTTCTTCATCTTGATTCAGGTATACCTTTTTGTTGTTGCTTGGCTCAACTATGGGTTCAACTTTAATCTTCTTCTTTGTTACTGGACGTCTGAATGGTGCTACTAGGCTAGATCGAGGCCGGTTTGTTGGTGGTGTGCCTTCGTCAGAATATTCAGAAGTCACGTCCTGCTCATCACACTTACTGAATGTATCCATAATTTTCTTCATACAAACCAACAACATATAAATCCAACAAAGAAATCACTGTTAGACAACAAACTGATTTAAAACATAAACAAATTAAATCACGACATATCATATCATAACAAATTATTCAAGTACTCAGTCATTGAAACCAAATAAAAGTAGTCTCAACAAATTATTCAAGTCACAATTTGGAAAAGCACAAGAATGGATATAGAACATGAAGATCTAATACAATCATCTTGCCCCTTGCTGAATTGTATAGGTCTGCCACAACTCGTTAACCAAATTCTCTCGGAATTGATTCCATCCTGGAGATGAGTTCACGGATCGGATATGATCATCTATCTCATCAGTTGCACCATTAGGGTCTTCAATTCCATAAAGGTGGTTAGATGCAAGATCTAGTAACGGGTCAAGAGGTGTTACGTTGATGACAAAATTGTGAAGCAAGCCACATGCCAGGATGATATCACATTGTGTGTTAATGTGATAACATGATGGACTCCTTAACACTGCGAAGCGATTCTTCAGAATACCAAATGCTCTCTCTATCACATTTAGAGCGAAAGCGTGCCGCAGATTGAAGAGCTCTTTGTAATTTTGTGGCCTACGGTTCGCACTACCTCATTCCTGAAGATGATATCTCGTCTGCCTGTACGGAGTTATGAAACCCTGCCCATTTGTGTATCAACTGTCGCACAGATAATATGTTCCTGCAAGGACAATCAAGTATAAAATGACTAAGTAAACTTAAAAAGTAAAATGACTAAGAAAGATGATTCATTAAAATGACAAAGTAAAATGAATAAGAACATTGCAAGATCTAACAAACCATTTTGAACCCAAAATCCATTAGGCCGAGTGACTGCATCACGTAGCACACGACCATCTGCGGTTGAACCCTTCCAACAAACCAGTATGTAGACAAAACGCCCATGAGTGTCACAAACTCCAATGACATTGGTTGCCAAATGACCTTTTCTTGCCCTGTACCATGGTTGATCTTCTACTTGAATGTGTAGCAGTATATATGTTCCATCGAGTGCGCCTACGCATTCCTAATTGCGGATTTTACATTGCAAAGTACCATACTTACATTAAGTAACATAGGTATTACATTTACCTGAAAGCACGTCCATCTTTTGTCTGATGTTGTTTCATCCACTTGGCGTAGGTTGAACTAGTAGTCTACCCCACAGCTTAAGCACAACACGCGGTACCTGATCGAATACTTGGCTAATGCAGGGTTGTTCACCCCAGGTGCGAGGCACTCAGGGCGCTGGCGGCGGCGCCCCATAGCGGGGTGGGGCGAGCAAAAACGGTGAGGCGACGCTGAAGCAGCAGAAACGCAGAAAAAGCGAGAAGAGGCGTGAAGAAGCGATGCAAAGAATGGATTTGGGCTCAAAGGAAATTGGGCTTTCATTATGGGTTTTTAGGACATTTTGGTCTTTTTGTATTAAGTTAAATGACCTGATTCAGACCATTATATATATCCCCTTTCCACTTTTGAACTTACACGAAAATTTCAGCATCAGCAAATTTTTAAAATTTCAGCAACAACTTTTTTGTCCTTTCTATTGAGAAGGTTTGTTTCTTTGTAATTAATTTTTTTTTATATAATTTCAATACAAAATATTTTAGTAGTTAATTACTTTTGTTAAATTCATTTGTTCTGTCTTTAATTCAATATTTTTCTCCAT
>JAOWBN010219142.1:0-13339 GCA_028565015.1 Pinguicula moranensis | reverse complement strand
AGCTCATGTACTGATCCTTGACCCTTCAAGAGATAAGCTAAGTTCTAAAATTAGAAGATGTTTTCTCATTGGATATCTTGATTAGTCTAAAGGTTACAAGTTATACGATCCAACTGCTAAGGTAGTAAAAGAAAACCGGAATGTCAATTTTTTAGAAGATAAATTCGACTATGAGAATTTGGAAGGAAAAAAGAATTTGTTTGAGAAAATTGATGAGAATCAAACTGTTGAGGATTTGCCACCCTCTTTGGAGTAGCTTACTGAGTCATACATCATATCTAGAAAAATAAAAGTATATCCTAAAGCCACTCGAAAGTGCTCAAGAGTTACTAATTGTCATATTGGTTAAGAATATCATGTTTATAATGATGAAATATGTCAAATCCTCACATTAAATGAAGATATGTATGATCCAAATACTTTTTCGGTGGCTATGACAGATGTTGATAATGAGTTATGTTTAGAAGCTATGCATGAAGAACTTCAATCTCTTCATAAGCATATAAAAGGGAGATTTCACTACATTCGTGAAATGATCAAAAATGGAATAATAACTATGGAGAAAGTTCATTCTGTCACAAATTTAGCATATTCATTTACCTACTGTTTATGCATTTCTATATTTACTGAACAAGTGAAGAACATGGGGTTTATTGTTTTGTGATTCAAATTTAAGTAGGAGAATTTTTTTTTATTCATTTATATCTTGATGTATTTGATATATGTAATTGATTCTCACTGGATTCGATATGTGCAAACATGTTGTCCCGACTCAGGGCCTAGTCTCACATGATTTATGCTTTTGGTGCATTTACTGTGGGTTTGTGGGACGACATCTATAAGGTGCAAGGCTTATTTGTGAGTCGAATAGCTCAGACCTATAGACATGGTAGGAGCATAGTCCTTAGTAGCCCTTGGCAGTCACTGTTCCTATAATAGCAAGCATACTGTACACTAATGAGCATTGTTTGATCATAGGATCTAATTTAGTTCTCTTGTCAAACCCAACCTCGATATATTGAAAGCAAACTATGCAGACCCAGGATAACTGTATGATTTGTAATTTGTATACTCAGGTATTCTTGAAAACAAAATTAAGTGGGTTATTGTTGAAAAGTTATTTTTCCAAAAGGTTTATTTTAAAACTTGTTTTGTTTTAAATTATTTTGGAGTCAAAACAAAATAATTTTATGAGCTTCCACATAATTGGGCTAATCAAGGATATGAGTTTATGAAATTGAATTGAATTGGACTCAAATCCAATACCACTTACCTATTGCCAAAATATTATGTGTTAGAAGGTCTGTCCAATAATGGGTCAGGTTAAATATCTACCTCCAAGGTCACACGGTGGTCGAATCTAGGAAATCCTTTAGCGTGACTGGTTTTCTTCAGGAGATGGAGATTCATACGATTGTGAGATCCTCGGGATTTGAAGCTATTGAAGATTTTGGAAGACAACAATGTGAGATCATTCTTATTTACTTTATAAGATTTATTATTTGTGTTTAAAAATCCTCTCCAACATTTTCTTATTTAATTCGAGGAGTCAAAGTAAAAAGATCAACCTTAGGTTTTCCTTGTTCATACCTCGTTAAAGATCGAAACGGTGGCTTCCTGGGATTCAGCTATGTCTGTCTGATTAACCCCAGATGACGATTAAGACTAAAATACCTTAACTAACAACTAGTTTGTGGGAAGGTGGAGAGAAATATCTACACATGTGGCATCTAGGAGTCAGCGAGGTATAAGAAGGGGAAACTTTTATGCTTCTACATGGTGGAACAACACACATAAAATTGTTAGCTCCAGCTGGTTCAGTAAGTTAGTCAAACTGAAAATTGGGATAGGTGCAACTATCAGATTCTGGAAGGATTCCTGGCTTCTTAATATTTCTTTAGCAGAGCAATTCCCAAGACTATTTAGAACCACTCTACACCAAAACGCTATATTATCATAAATGGAATGGTGGGACTCAATTTCTTGGCACTGATCATGGACATGGAGAAGACCTCTTAGAATATCTGAAGTACAAGATCTATCTAATCTAGCCCTTCTGCTGAGGGACGTCTGTCTCTCAACTACCTGCAGGGATAAATACTCCTTTAACACTGGCTCACAAGGAAAATACATGGTTAAAAAAGCCTATGATAGGATCTTAGCAGATTTTGACTTACCTTATTCTCCTCAGGAGGTTGCTATTATCGGTAATCTATGGTTGGCTATGGCTCATAAGAAAGTTCTCATCATTGTCTGGAAACTCCTTCAAGACTCTCTGCCTACAAAAGGAGCCCTTTAGCTGCGTCATATCATCCCTCCAGATCCGGATATCAGCTGCTCCATCTATTACTCTGGTAATGATTCTGTGGAACATATTTTCAGAAATTATCATTTGTTTTTGCAGGTTTGGAGAGCACTGAAGGACTAGCTTTCATCTCCTGATATTAACTAGATACCATATACACAAGCTCCTTCATTATCAGATTTCATTTCAGTAAAACTTTGCGGTATCAAAACAACAACCTAGAGAACTATCTGGGCTGCTAAGGTTTGGCTAGTGTGGAAGGCCAGAAACCTGAAATTGTTTCAAGCCAAAGATCCTAGCAACATAAGCATTGTGTCTAACACAAAAGAACATCCAAGCTGTGGATCTCAGCCAATAGACAAGGCCATTCTTGGCCCTACACTTTCACAAATTGGCTTCTAAATCCTAATTATTGTATTTTCGTTTAAGCTTCGCATCTATCTATGCAACTGACCTAAACCAGGATCTCACAGTTTCTTAAACAGGGTTTGTCTTTGTTAAGATGCCAGGCTAACATTTTACAGGAATGCAATTATGGCATAGGACCACTGAAATCAAATGTAATATTTTAAATCTGAACAGATTGCAATAATGATTTGCTATTGTGTAGGATGATTTACATATACCTTGTGTCTGAAATTGCTTCTGAGCAGCCACATACCTTGGAAAACTACTTCACTATTGCGCCAGGGCTGATAGATATCTGCAGTTGCACCATAGCAGCAACCTAGAGGATGACACTGCCTCTTCCGGTTCTATTGCCACTAGAGAAAAGCATTCTGCAACTTTTTCCTTCTTGCTGCTACTTTGAGGCTACAGAAACTTTTATGCTTTGAATAGGCCCCTAACAATCTGTACTTTTTAGCAGGAGCTTCCAAGAGGAATTCAGACTTTACTTATGTAGATTGTACAATTAGCAGACATATTTCCTTCCGATTGTTTTTGTTCCACCTTACTGCATTTTCATCTCTTTTCGGTACAGGTTAGGGCAGCAAATCAAATGTCTTGACAGCCTCTCTCAAATGCTATTTCTCGGGGAACTCTCTCTTGAGGACATTTGCCAAGATCTCTAAGTCTTGGTAACCTTGAAATTGACTTCAAAGCTATTGGCTTGTTAAATGGCAGAAGTAGTTTCTTGTCTACATATTTTCTTCTTCAGTAGCTTTCAGTACTTATAATTGGTGGAGGTACACTTGGCAGGATGTGTGCCCAGGACTACAAAATATTATCCATAAAGTGAGGGCTTATGTTTGAGATGTGATCTTTATTTGCAGAGTAGATTGCATTAGTCTATTCTCTTTGCTTATGATCTGCTAGACTGCTTTTTTGGAATATAGCCCTCTCTGTCACTACAGGGATAGTCCACCAATCTTAATCGAGTTGTGTAACAAGATCCCTATAATGGGAATTGATAATGTGACAGTCATGACATTTGGATTTGGTGAAGAGCGGATGTTGGCGATGATTTGATCGCCGAGCTGCTTTGTGATCTACTATGACACTATGTGAGTATTGTACCAGATCACACGTGGCTATATCAGAAGGGAAGTATGAGGAAAAGGTAGAGTACCCAGATCATCCACAAAGAGTCTAGCTAGTGGATCTTCAATGAGATGTAGATCATAGTGGTTGTATATAGGTCTCTCTTTGTATATTTTTCTTTTTTCTTCCATTTTTGTACATTTTCATATTTTTATTTATGAAAGTTGGCTTATCAAAAAAACAACAACTAACAACTAGTTAGGTCGATGTTTACCATTAGTAATTTATTTATCCATGCACAGTTGTCAACTAAAATACAATACTTAATTATAAAGCAATATCTGAAAGTCAATTATCTTAATTAGATTGGGTCCTCCATTTACACAAATTTAAGAAAAGCCTTATTAATTATGTTTATAAAGGAACACTTGTTTTAAACTAAAGAAGAAAACACTAGGGTCATTGTTTTCTTAAGTAGTTCTCATACCCGTAGTCACTGACCTTACTGTAAACGACCAAGTTCAATTAAGTTAAAGGATTGAAAAATAAATTAAAATTCCGCAGATCAAGGGTTCAATAGAGATCACCTGGGCCTCTGACCCATCACCATGGTTTTGGACCGGGCTGTGCCGGGCCTTTGATCCATCATCATTATATATATATTTTTCATATTAAATTTAATTATTTTTAATAGAAAAAAATAGAAAAAAAATATTATCGTGTTGGACCACCCCTCCAAAAAAAGGTAAAAAAACCAAAAAATCTAAAGTCTTTTCTGTATTTTGATGAATAACTAGGCATTTGTTTATGTGCACTCAAAGATAAAGACAATTATTCCAAATAAAACGAAAGAAAAGAGTATCACTTATCTATATACATGCTCTCTAATCGTTGTTTGGATTAGTGCTCTCAAGCTATTGTATAATCTTGATAAAGAGCTTATATATTGGCTTTAAAATAATTCTTGTGTCAGTCGTTAACCGCCTTGGTATGACAAAAAGCGAGGGTGATGAAAAAGGTTGGAGAGTCGAGTAGGATATCTTCAATCTTAATACCTAAGAAGGAGATTTTCACCTAAAAAAAATGGATGACCCACATGCACACTTTGTCAATTTTTTGGATACGAGCATTTTCTTTGTATGTAATGACCGTGTGTGATGATGCATGACTTCTCGATTTCTATATGTGTTTAAGTATATCGTCCGAGGGGTCGCCTTAAGATTCTTCATGAGGTTGATTGTATTGCTTGAGGACAAGCAAAGTTTTAAGTTTGGGGGTATTTGATAAGTTGGTTTTGTACCAATTTATAGTTGACTTGTATGCTTATAACCTACTAATCTTCAAGAGATAAAGGTGCATTTCATACTTATTTCTCGTGTTTTGTTAGGGTTTGATGAATATGTTACACAAACCAAGAAATAAAGAATAAATGACTAGAATCGCAAGGTTGTGGCTCCAAATTTATAAGTCGCAACTCTAGTCTGGATACCAAATGCTTATGTTGGCGGAAAATTGTAAAACTCTAAGTACATAAGAAAGTGTAAATGGACTATTTTGCCATCATTTATGGAGAGAAAAGTCTCCCATGCCCTTCTCCAAACTTCCGAAGGAAGCTATCTTTCACGATACATATCACTCACTTCACATCATACTATTAATCATCTTTTGATCTTTCATCCTTTTGGGGGAAGCTTGGAACGCAAGGAGGAGCTTGTCTGGAGAGCTACTATTCACTAGGGGGTTTTCCGATCTTCTCGTGAATTCTAGCATGAAAAGCTCAGCTTGTTATTGTGAATTTCGTGCCTTGAGCACGGGTTAGAAGCATTTTCTAGGGAATATGTAGCCCTTGGTGAACTTGGATATTTGTTTTGAATGTTTAGCTTTTTGAGAAGTTATTGAAGTTGGTTGGTTTTATTATACTTTCCTGTTAACTTGCATTTGCTTGACCAACTGTTACTAGTTCACTGATAAGTCCGATTTATACCAACTTACAGCTGCCCTTTATACTTGAATCTTGCTACTCTTCGATCAATAAAAGTGCATTTTCATATTCATTTCTCATCGCGAGTGCGGAAACAAAAGAGAAATGGCCACTATAGTAAAGATATAGCCCCACATTCATCCAGATCGCAAGTTGTAACACCACCTGATTGTTTTGGCAGGAAAGTGGATAAAACCCGACGTGCATAGGAAGTATTGGATGGACGAATTTGCCCCTTACTAGGGAGAAAATATATGCCAATAGCTTCTCTTCGAGAATGATTTGCGAAAACAAAAAGGAAAGAACCCATCAATTCACACACTTTTGGATCTCTTAGAGTGGAGCAACAAGGGGAGAGAAGATCATAGAGGAAGAACGAGCTCTTACAAACTCAGCATCCTAGCCAATGGAGTTTCTGAACTATGACCTCTATTTTTGTTATCCTTTGGGAAGCTTGTGTTTCTACAATGAACTAAACTCATATTCAAGGGCATGATGTAGCCCCTACGTGTATTTTGTGTTGGAATGGTTATGAATGTTTAATTCTTAGCTAAAATGTTTCTGTTGCTTGGTTTAATTGTGCTTCATTACATACTAATGTTTTATTGATGATCATTTATTAGTGCTTAGACTTTGTTCGAAATTCGAAAGATGAGAACTTAGCTAGAAAATGGTAAAACCAACCTCAAGTACCTTGAACACAAAACTAGAGAGGTAAGTGTTCATGGAAAAGATGCCACTGTGTGTGGGTTTCATAAGTTTCAAGCCTCTTGGTAGGTCGCACGAAATTCGAGAGATGAGTACGACCCTATTAAGAGAGGATTTTGTGAGGTAGCAAATCTTGATACGTTTAAGCATGAAATTCAAGAGATGAATGCCTACGTCTCGCAGGAGAAGAGCTACCCTCTAGAGAGATTAATGTTTAAAGGAATAAGTCCAGTGGACAACTAAGCGTTTAGTCTAATAACTGAACCAAGAATATAATTTCGTACAAATGCATGTACAGGTGAAGTCATTGCCTTAGAACTCTAGCCAAAATGAAGATATCCTTTAAATTTGTGTCCATTAAACCAAAAATACCAAAAAGAGTTATATAGTTTAAATTGTATTCATGTCTCTGTTTGTAGTGTAGTGTTTAAACCAACTATTATTCGTCCAAATTGCATGCAAACTAGCTAAAATTGCTACTTATCTTCTACAATCCTCGTGGTTCGACCCTCTCACTTTATTACTTGTTCGACTTTGTACACTTGCAAATACGACAACAAGTTTTTGGCGCCGTCGCCGAGAATTGTTTTTTTTTTTTTTTGATAAGCCAAAATTTTATATATGAAAAAGTATTTACAAGAAATTTACAAAAACAAAGCTTAAAGCCACTAGATCATAAAAACACTACCAAAATTACAAAACAGGAGACTTCATTCGCTTGATCTGAGAGAGAATTAGAGGGTGTTGACACAATCATGGTATATACCCTGTCGCCGGGGATTGTTGGTTTAGATAATATGAAAACTTGGTGATATTGTAGCTAGATTGGACTTTTTTTATTATTATTTTCGGTTAATTTCCTTTCAATTCTTCTATTTAAAGATGCTCATTCATTTGTGTTACAATGTGGTTTCTATTGGTAATTTCTATTTAAAGACGGTCATTCATTTGTGTTACAATGTGATCGATGCCAAATGACAGGGCAACTATCCAAGAAGAGAGAGATACCATTACGACCAATTCTCGAAGTAAAACGCTTTGATGTGTGGAGAATTGACTTCATGGGAGCGTTTCTACCTTCATTTGGTTAGAAATATATCTTAGTGGCGGTTGACTATGTATCTAAATGAGTTGAGGCAATCGCTACTCCTATGAATGAATCTGCAATTGTCTTGAAATTTCTTCCGAAGAATATTTTCACACACTTTGAAATACCTCGATGCATCATCAGTGATGGAGGATCACATTCCCACAACAAACAATTTGAGGCTCTACTCACAAAATATGGAGTTCGTCTTGGCATATCACCAAAAAACCAATGGTCAAGTTAAGGTATTCAACTGACAAATTAAGTAAATTTTAGAAAAGACAGGTGGCTCTTCCATAAATGATTGGACAAGAAGGTTGGATGATGCACTACGAGCATATAGAACAATATACAAAACGCCCATTGACATGACCCCATATCGTCTAGTCTACGGCAAGGCATGCAACCTCCTTCGAGCTTGAACATATGGCTTGCTGGGAAATGAAAAAAATTAAATTTTGACATGCAGGTTGTGGGAGAGAAAAGTGCACTACAACTAAATGAATTGGATGAATTGAGAAATAATGCATACGAAAGTATAAAGATCTACAAGGAGAGAACAAAGATGTGACATGACAAGCACATAGTCAGGCAAAGGTTTTACCCCGGATAGAAAGTATTGTTGTTCAACTCACGACTTTGGTTGTTCCCATGTAAATTAAAATCCAGGTGGTTAGGACCATTTGAAGTTGTTCAAATATCTCTGCATGTAGCAACTAAAATCTCTCACCCCTAAAGGGGATGTTTAATGTAAATGGCCAGAGACTGAAGCCATATCTTGATCATGGAAAAGACACCATCGTGTGCGAGTTTCAAGATTCTCAAGCCTCTTGGAAGGACACACAAAATTTAAGAGATGAGTGCCTATGTATTGCAGGATAAGAGCTGCTTACTGTAGAGATTAATGTTTAAAGGAAGAAATCTGGTGGGCAACTAAGTGTTGAGTCTAATAACTGAACCAATAATCTAATTTCATACAGATGCATGTAGAGGTGAAGCCATTGCATTAAAACTCTAGCCAAAAGAAGTTATCCTTTAATTTGTTTCCATTAAACCAAAAATACTAAAATTAATTATCTAATTTAAATTGCATTCATGTCTCTGTTTGTAGTATAGTGTTTTTAAACCAACTGTTATTTGTTCAAATTGCTTGCAAACTAGCTAAAATTGGTTCTTGTCTTCTACAATCCTCGTAGTTAGACACTTATTCACTTTATTAATTGTTCGAATTTGTGCACTTGCAAATATGACAACATTCACTAAGTTTAATTGGAGGTCAAGAGACAAAGATTAAGCTAGACTTGATAAAAGCAACTGTAATTGTCATAGCATGAGAATACCTTTGGGATTGGTGCTATCGCACAAGGATTTCTTGAATTTAATGTTTCTCGATATGTCTAGGCCTGAGATCGAGAGATAAATACTTACATATTTCGTTAGGGTTGTTATTAATCGAGAGAGATTAACAGCTAAACAAGGAAAAAATTGGTAGACAACTAGGTATACACTTAAGTGTTGAATCGAGAAAGAACTATTCCAAGAACACTAAGAGGTGAAATCAACCACCATAGATTTTCATCCAAGTGAATTCGTCATTGGCATTTTGTTCCATTCACTAAAATACCAAAAATAGCCAACTTTTTGTGTCATGTTAAATTATGTTTATGTTTATTGATTAGTTTAGCTCCCACAACTTTATCATTTGTCCAAATTGCTTGAAGCTTACTAATTTTGGTGCTTATCATATACAATCCTCGTGGTTCACATTCGTTTTCATCACTTTATTACTTGTTCAACTTTGTATACTTGTAAATACATCAATAAGTTTTTGGCACCGTTGCCAGAGATTGTTTAGTTTTGATAATATCAATACCAAATGCGTTTTTAGCTAGATTGGACTTTTTATTTCGGTTACTTCACTTTCATTTAAATTTGTGTTTTGAAGGTTGTTCATGAACCTTCCTTAAAGGAAATTTCAAACTTGGGAGATCAGGAGATTGAACGAACGTTTTGAGCAAGAAGGAGAACTCAAAGAGAGGTGCTAAGACAAAAAACATTTATGAAAGATATTGGTGATTTAGCTCTGATGCCAAATGATGATGATCGACCCATGGAGGATTTTTCTCTCCCTCAAGCTCATGAGGAAGTTCAATATATACGAAGATCGACCATTCAAACCAATGATTTTGAGTTGAAGCCGGCCATCATCCAGTTATTGTAGCAACATTCTATATATGATGACTCATCTACAGAGGATCCATACTCTCACTTGATGCAGTCATTGTGGAGAGATATGCCACTTGATGCGGTCATTCCCGGAGCTATGTAGGGAAAGAGATTCGAGTGGAAAATGATGGTTTTGAGATATGGGTTGTGGTCATGAAAGAAGGAGAGCTAGTACTAGAGGTGAAGGACAAGGAGGCTATCACACCACCTTAATGGTGGATGAGAAGGATCGAACATTCTTCGAGATTCTCGAGAGAAAGTTGAAGGTAGTAGAGTGGAAGATGAGACTCAGGCTCTTGCCTCCTTTCCCACTCCTTGATCGTTAGACTAAATCATTGACTCTGGGGCTTCTAGACACGTGACGAGTGCTTCTAGAAAGTTTAGATGTTATGCTCCCCTAGCAGTTCTGTTGAGTGTCAGGACAGTTGACAATACATATCAGCTAGTGTCTGGTAAGGGGTATTGTTCGTTGTACCAACACTTTTCCCTTTTCCAAAGTCTTGCATGCTCCTTCCTTTCCTGTAAACCTTCTTTATATATGCAATTATTCACCAACTCAACTGTACTATTTTATTTAATATTTTCCTGGTGATCTTCCGGAAGAAGAGCATGGGCAGGATTCTTCGGACTGGGGCATGGTGTAATGGCTTATGGTACATGTATAGAAAGGAATGGACACAACTCTCTCATCCATAGTTGAAACATCTATAGACAACAGGGGGTGCGGAGGTTGGGTTACCCTGCCTTCTTAACCACGAGTCGATTATATCCCAGCATGTTTGCCAAGGATGATAAAGATAGACTTTCATGTGATGCCTGTGAGTTGGGTAAGCATAAAAGAAGCTCGTATGTTAGTTCGGGTAGCAGGAGCTCCTCTGCCTTTGAGTTGGTGCATTCTAATGTATAGGGCCATTGTTCCACAACAACAGTCAATGGATATCAATACTTTGTGACTTTCATTGACTGTTACCCTCAGGTTACTTGGCTTTATCTGATGAAAACTAAGAGAGTGGTGCTTGCATGTTTTAAAGATTTCAACAAAAGCGCTCAGACATTGTATGGAGCAGCAGTGAAGGCTTTGAGGTCAAATAATGGAACAACGTACACCAAAAGAGCATTTGCAGAGTTTTTGTCCTTGCAGGGAATCCAACATCAAACTACATACTCATACCCACCAGAGAAGAATGGGGTGACAGAAAGAAAGAATTGTCATCGTCTAGAGGTTGCTCGGAGTATGATGATTGACATGAATGTCACAAAGTACCTATGGGGAGAATCAATTATGACAACCATTTTTTTGATCAACAGGATGCCCTCATGCATGCTGGGTGGAGGTCCCTATTTCAGGTTTAGAAAGGCTCAAAGGGAGACATTCTTCCTTTGAGAATCTTCGATTGTGTGTGCTTTGTACAGGACAACAAATTAGGAGGAGGAAAGTTTGATCCGATGGCTATGAAATGTGTCTTTGTGGGGTACTCTGCTACTCAAAACAGATATGTTTGTTGGAATCCAGTTGAGAGAAGACTATTTGTAAGTATGGATGTCACATTCCGGGAGCATGAGTTATACTTTTTCCGTGGAGTATCTTCATTCTTTGATAAATCCAAATAAAATCAAAGAGTGATATCCATACTCAAGATTCTATGATGATCTCAAGTCTAAGGATCAATTACACGTACTATTCCTTAGAGTATCGATCATTGACAAAATGATGAACTCTAGTTGGGTCATCCCAATGTATTTGTCCACTACAAACATTCATGTTATAGCTTAGGAGTCGCTGCACCATAGTTTTTTTTATAAGCCAAAATTCATTAAAGAAAAAATTATAGAAATAGAGTTCCGACACGAGAGCAAAGAGCGCAGACCACTATTGCAATTACAAGCAAACAAACAAACAATCAATCAAACTATAGCTTAGGAGTCGCTGTACCATAGTTGATGAGATCAACTATTTCCTTCTAAAGGAAGCATCTTAGAACATACTAATCTATCCGTATAAGTTATATCGTGTCTCAATAATACTATAGTTAAGAATATTTAATGTTGATAACTTTATTAGAGTAGTCTCATTATTACAAAAGATAGTAATAGGACCTTTATCGGATGAAACTTTCTAAGTATATGCTTTGATCTTTGATGAGACTTTGGTTCCTTTGCTTGTCCTACCGCGTCATTGCTATCACAAAAGATAGTAATAGGACCTTCGGCAGACGAAATCACACAAAGTTCTTCGACGAACTTCTTGATCCCAATAGCTTCCTTTGCAGCTTTTAAAGCAGCAATATATCCAGCCTATGTTGTATAGTCAACAATTGTGTCCTATTTGGAACTCTTCCAAACTACCGCATCTCCATTAAGGATGAACACGCATCCGGATTGTGACTTGTAATCGTCCACATCTGTTTGAAAATTCACATCTTTGTATCCATTTAATACTAATTCTGAATCCCTATATACTAAGAACAAGTCCTTAGACCTTCTAAGGTAATTTGAAATATTCTTTGTGCAATCCGATGTTCCTCACCAGGATCGGATTGATACCCGCTTATAACACTTAGAGCATATGAGACACCGAGTCTTTTACATAGCATAGCATACATGATAGATCCAATTGTCGAAGCATATGGTATCATCTCCTTGCAGATCTTATCATGATCAGTATTTGGTGCCATCATTTTCAGAAGATGTATAACATACCCCATCTGGAAAACCCTTTCTTTGACTGATCCATGCAAAACCATTTTAGCACATTGTCTATGTACGTGGGTTGTGATAGACCGAGCAACCTTTTGGATCTATCTATATAGATCCTTATTCCTAGAATATAGGTTGTCTCTCCCAAGTCTTTCATAAAAAACTATTTGTACAGCCAAAACTTTATAGACTGAAACATTGGATTATCATTTCCTATAAGCAATATGTCATCTATATAAAACACTAGGAAAACTTTCGCATCCCCATTAACCTTTTTCTAAACACAATGTTCATCAGGATTTCTGATGAAATCAAAAATTTTGATAGCTTCATCAAACCTAATGTTCCAACTCTAAGATATTTTCTTGAGCCCGTAAATGGATCTCTGAAGCTTTAACACTTTGTTGACATATTTTGATTCAAAACCTTGAGGTTGTATCATATATACTTCCTCCATTACATCCCCGTTAAGGAATATTATTTTGACATCCATTTTCCACATCTCATAATCGTAGTGTACCGCTATAACAAGCAATTGTTAGTGTTACGTACTAAGGCCAATCACATCAGGCCTATGTATTGATACTTCAATATTGTCTATATGATTGTAGCAACCTTCACTACTTGTTTATTTATATTCTTTATTTATAACATATACGAGTGAAGCCTAGCATTGATAACATAGAGTGTATCACAAAGAGTTGTGATGATGAGACCACTCCAATTAAAGTTATCAATACTAAATGTCCATAACCATAGTATTAGTGAGACAAGATATCATTAATACAGACAGGTTAGCATGTTCTTAGCCAATTCCTTTTGAAGGAAATAGTTGGTCTCATCAACTATAGTG
>JAOWBN010219131.1:0-13341 GCA_028565015.1 Pinguicula moranensis | reverse complement strand
ATATACTTTTCTATTTAAATTATATTCTTCTAAAATTAACATAAGTATAGATGTTAGATTTTATGCGGTATATGCATCATCAAACAACCGAAATGCTATTACCTTTTTTATAATTTCATTCATTATGTATCCAGTGATAAGTAACACCCATATAATTATGCATTTGGCCAGAATCTGATCATATATCACTAGATACAGAAATTTTATGATCTAGAGATGAAAAAAAAAGGTGTAACTTGCCTTTTCTTTTATTAAATTTTTTTGCAATATTGTTAGTGTATGATTTACATAAAACTTTAAAAAAATGTGGGTTGTAAACACGTAAGTATATAAGTTTCTAAATTTAAACTTTCTGCAAAACTAAATGGAAGAGATTCTGAACAAATTAGGTCTACTAAACATTTCCTATTTCTAGTTGGATTATACCAAAATAATTGAGAGCTAGAGGACGTACCTCTGGATCTAGTTCTAACACCGGATCCACTTGCATTTGCGATAGAACTCCAAGAACTAGACAGTTGGGTTTGTGTAGGATCGAAACCAACCTTTGATGCTTAGTTAATACATGCCTCGAAAATGAACCATAACCCCTACCTACAGTATAAAAAATATGAGTATAAAAAATAGAATTTTAAAAAAATATCTACAAAAAAATCTAAAATAAAATTTTACTTAAAAAAAATATTTTTTTTGTGTTGAAAGGCTTTTAAACATAATCGACACTTCACCAAAAAATAGTCGGGCCCTCTTTCCGAATTTGGAATTTTATCAAAAAATTCCATAAAAATTTGAGAGCTACTCACTTTTTGAGGAAGACCTTGCTCATGAGTTTGCGGAGGCGGAGGATGAGTTTGACGATACGTGGGTGGTCATTTATGCCTACTACGAGCCATTGTAGAAGATGGTGTTACCGTCTCCTCCTCCCAAAAACCCGATGGTGTGCTCAAACCAACCAATTGAAACCCATCTCAAGCAAATTATCAAAATCAAGGTCAACGTCGAAATCATGTGAAGAAGTAATAAATTTCTTAGACGTTAGTGAAGTATAAAATGAAAAGAATACCAAAATTTTCAAAGAAAACCGAAATGAAATTGCCAGAAATAATGCTTGGAAGACTAGAGAATAAAATAATAGTTGAGTTGAGTGTGAAAATATTAAAATTTGAATTTATTTTGAATTTTTTGGCCGCAGAGCCCAGCGAGCTGGCAGGCCGCACTGTGGCTGGGCCAAATGGCCTTTTTTTTTAATTTTTTTTTTAATTTTTTTTATAAACGGATTGGTGCCTTTGGTCGGACGGGCCATTTGTTTTGATTTTTTTTGAAAAACAAATGGCACCTTTGGACCGGCGGGTCAAGGATTTTCGGCGGTGGCCCGGTGGGTTCCGAGTCGAGCACGGTGGGTCTTCCAGAATAAAAAAAAATCATAATTTTTTTTATGTTAGAAGGTGGTGGGTCAGGCCGGGCGTAATGGTCGTCCATCAAGACACAATCATCTCTAAAAATTCTACACAGCTCCGTGAAAGCTTGGTTCCACATCCTCAAATTCTTGAAACATTCTCTGTTAGTCACTTGAGTGATCTGTTCTAGGAACGCCAATCTTTCAACAATTTTGTCTAGTATCAAGTATTCAGGGGTTGCACTCCAGTCACACTTGCAATTACGTATACGCGGTTGTGTGGCACTATTGGATTCTTGTTCTTCTAATGCAATGATAGTAGGCAGCACTTCAACGAAAATTCTTGCGCATACCAAGAAAGGCACAACATCTAATATATTCAGCACATTATTCTATAGAAAAAATCGTCCACCATTGCAAATAGCTAATTATTACAATTTCTTGAAAATGAATGAGCAAAAAAATGATTTACCACCACGATCCTTTGTTTTTATCTTACAGAAACCCTAGGCTACAAAAATTCAAAGGCGATGAAAGTTAAATATGAGGGGTATGGTGCTTCTGACACTGTGCTGTCGCCGGAAAGGAAACGCCGCGGTGGGAGGAGATGGCCTACGGACGTGAGAAATGCTGCTCTCGCGGAGAAGATGAAATGCAGATCAAGCACTTGTGAAATTGAAATGGGAATTTAGGTTTAGAATTTAGGTTTTTATAGGAGGTAAAGTCGTAACACTCATGAATGGTAAGGGCAATAATGTAACTTCCTTCATGGGTTAAAAAAGAATAACAAAATCCCTACAATTTTTTGGGATAAAATTTTGGTAGTAGACACGCAGTTATCCATCCGCCAGGGATAACTTCAGCATGGGTGCCGAACAACGAATAATAATGAATACTCTCCAATTATCATACTTTATCTTACTTCTGACAGGCTACCAAAAGGACCCATGCAAATTAGTTGTCCTTGGTGAGACGTGCTCATGTGATACATCTTGATGCTCATGTGATGGTGCAACAATGAAGTCAACAATTTGTTTTCATTTCACTAACCTTATAAGGTATTATTTTATTTGCTAATAGAGATCGTTTGTTTGAAGAAAAAATATAATGATAATGTGTTTATCATCGAAAAAACTCAAAGAAATTGGTTTCAAGTATCAGTACAATTTCCAGGAGATTGATGGAGCCATTCAGAGTGGCAAAGAGAATTGGAAATCTCCAGTAGTGCATCAACCTACTAAAGTTGTTGACATTGCAAGGTGTGGTTAAATGTTGGGATATAGAAAATTACACTAAAATATTATTTGCAGATACATTTAATTTGGTGGAGGATGATCCTTTGCTACGTAGTCAAGGTGCTGAAACGAACTATGATGAACTAAGCCCATCTAAAACTTTAGAAAAACCATACCAGGGGACAATTTTTGATACTTTAGAAGATGCAGGAGAATATTACGCAAAGTACGGAAGACAACAGGGATATTGGACTCGCATACGATTTTCATATAAGACAAAACCATGCTCTGATGAGGTAACTGGCAGAGTATATGTGTGCATGCATGCATGCATGGAAGCATGAACCAACCGTAAATGAAGAGACGCCAAGTAATGAGAAACAAGTTATGAGTAACAAAGGGAAAAGACTTCGGTCCACCATCAAAAGTGGTTGTCCCAAAATTCTAAGTATCACACTAGACAGATATAGTTTGAAGTGGACGGTATCGGCCTTCAATGATGACCGTAACCACAAACCAGTTACCCCATGCAAGAGAATGAAGATGAAGTCCAACAAGCAAATGCCAAAAGGGGTTAAGGATTTAACAGAAGTATTTCATAGAGAAAATTTGCGAGTTTTGAAACTCCCTTCTATATTTGGTGGTGCAAATATAGGTTTTGATAAGCGAGATTGTTACAACCATTTGAGAGATGTGAGGCACCGGGAGCTAGAGATCGGTGATGCACAGGCTGTCCTCAATTATTTTAGGAAAAAGCAAGCTACGTGTCTACAGTTTTATTATTTGATGCAGTGTGATGATAATGGCAGAGCAACCAACTTCTTTTGTATGGATGCTAGATCACGGATGTCTTATCAGTACTTTGGGAACGTCAATGCATTTGATACGACGTATCGAACAAATAAGTACAACATGCCTTTTGCTCCATTTACTGGGGTAAATCATCATTCTCAATCAATTCAGTTTGGATGTGCACTTTTACAGGACGAGACGAAGGAAAGTTTTCTGTAGTTATTTGAGACGTGGTTGGAAGCTATGGGAGGAAAGCCTCCTATCTCAATCATAAGTGATCAAGACCTGGCAATGAAAGGAGCCATTGCAAAGATTTTCCCCAACAGTCGTCATTGTTTGTACCTTTGGCATATCAAAAAGAAATTTCTGGAAAAATTATCGCATGTTTATTACAAGAAATCGACTTTTAAAAAGTCAATGAAAGCATGCCTTCATCATGCCTACACAAATTATGATTTCAAAGAACAGTGGACGAATATGATGACGGCATATAATTTAGAAGATAATGAATGGCTTCGACAACTTTATGAAATTTGTGTTTCATGGGTGCTGGTATACAACCGAAATACATTTTTGCCGGGATGAATACGACTTGTCGTAGTGAAGGAATAAACGCATTCTTTGATGACTTCGTTTCATCAACGACAAATCTTAAGGAGTTTGTTCTGAAATACGAGAAGGCATTAAAAAGGTTAGTGGAAAGAGAGAATGATGAGGATTTCGAATCTGAACACAAAAGTTGTCTTGTTAGACATGGTGAGTTCATATTGAGTCATGCTGCAGAGATATGTACTAGAACAATTTTTAAGAAATTCAAGGAGGAATGGGATGCAGTATTGATGTTGAAAGTTGAAGAATTGGATCACAACAATGATCCTCGCTCATTCAAAGTCCTAAACAGAGATTGTGGTTACCATCATCAATTTCTAGTGAAGTTGAACATGGAAACTCTTGCTGGGACATGTGGATGCCAATTTTTTTAGTTCAGTGGCTTGATCTGTAGACATATTTTGAAGGTACTTGTTCATCAAGATGTGGATATGATACCAGATCACTTCATTCTCGCTAGATGGAGGAAAGAGGCTAATAAATTTAGGGGAATGTACTCAGCAGAACCATTACGGGATTGAGATGGCGAACACGATGATGCCTTGAGACTTAACCATATGTGCCAAGAGTCAACAAAGTTGGCTTGTTTAGCAGCAGCATCCAATCAAAGGTATCTCGTTTTCATGGAAAGTTTGAAAGAATGTTTAAAGAAATTGGCTTGTATTGAAGATCCCGTGGAGGTTCATTCCTCTATTTTTGGAGAGCCTTCTGGAGAGATAGAGGCCATTAATCCGAGCCCATTATCTCAAATAATGCTCCTAGATCCAAACATCTCACAAACCAAGGGAAGGAAAAAGGAGGGGAAAGTGGTTGAGTTGAAAAAAATTGTAGATGGCTCAAGACTGAAAAGTGGTCTAGAGTTAAACCTCGAAAAGAAAAAAATACAGTGTAAGAGTTGCCAAAAGTTTGTCAGACACGACAAGCGAAATTGTCCTTAAAATAAAGATCGAAAAAAATATCATTAGTGATGAAGGTATGCTATGATATTCTGTTTTAATTTTCTTCTGTTTTAGTCACGTCTCATTTGAAACCCTTTTTTTATCTTGCAGGACAAGAAGAAGACATAACAAATGAAGAGCGGCAAACATAAATTCTGGTTTTAAACCGTATATGCTTTTCTTTTTGGGATAGGCAAGTCCCATTGATCGACCCAATATTCACTACTCATTCATTGCTTTCCTGTGTTTATAATCAATTTTTTGATGTTGTTTAGAAGGCGGAGTCTACACTAGGTGCTAGCATCCAAGATCAAACAATTCACAAGGTTAGAGAGGTTGCCCCGAACATGGTACAAGTAGCATTATTACCCACTGTTAGTCCATTTTTTTATTTAATGTACTTAATATCTGCCAAATTTTACAGGGAAGCATACAATATTTGGAAGAGTATGTAGAGGGATTGAAATTGTGAAGAGACTAGGTAGTGTTCAAACTGACAACACGGATAGGTATAACAAGACAATTAAGGATGATGAATTTTGAATGAGAATTTTTTTAAGCAAATGAAGAATATTTTTCTAGTGACGAATATTTGTCTAGTGACCATATGATGATGATCTTTAGACATTTTGTAATCAAAGGCCTTTGCATGATGTGAAGATTCAGAGGGCAACTGTCAAAGATTAGGCGCTTGGCCCATTAAGTTATGAGTAGCTATCGAAGCCCTCCAACTTGTGGTTTCTCGGAACATTTTATGCCATGGATCTCATAGTAGATGCACATTGACAATATTTTTAGTCTTTAGGTGTCTGCTTGGTTGTGGCGATTTGATATTTGCCATGTATTCTAGTGGTGTATCCTGTTGTGAAAACCATAATGTTGCAAATAATGTGTTGTCATACATATATATTGCAAAAACCATCAGGGAGGAATTAGAAGGTCAATGTGTTTTCATTACAGGTTTCAGCTCTGCCCTATTTTTTATACACTAATCGAAATATTGTAGTTCCCAAATAATGCATTGCGGGTACTGCCAGAGTACGAAGATGCACGCAGCCACAGCTGGGACAGATGCATGCACCATTAGCATATTGTACGAGGTATTTCTTCAATCATGCATTACAAAAACCTGCCACCTGATCCATTGGTAGGATGAAGATCTAAATTGTAGTTGCAGGAAGCAGTTGTGAACATCACCCTTGCAACTCCAGGCCTTGAGCAAATCTAGATATGTCATATAGGGGTGAATTAAGCATGAGATACCTTAGACTCATTCTCAAGTTTGAGAAGGCAGTAACATCAGAGGCCAACTGTAGAGCCGTATTCATCTTCATTTGTGTCAACCAGATGACTCAATCCTGCAGTGCAAATACACAATTGATCAACCATCTAGGTAGAAGAATATTGCTTAAGATAAGCACAAACATAATATATCATGTGTTAATACTGAGCAGTGAGAAGAGGATCGAGTGCAAGTTTAACCAATTAATTTTTGTTCGGATGAATAGTGATTTTAGGCATTTGGCACTCCAAGTGCAAATTTTAAGCAAAGAAAGCATTATACATGTCTATAACTGCCTAACCATATATGGATAGTGTTTGACCTAATATAAGTTAGAGTTAACCACATGGCATGGACTACAATGATTAATCCCTTCCACAAAAAAGGACAGTGTTATTATGAGTTCTCGTTCCATCAAGGACCGTAAAGAGGGTATTGTTACTCTTCACCTGATATCAGCACAAGATACATATCAATGTATGGAGAGGACAGATAAATATACTCACTCATGGTCATAGATAGTTTTTGGAATCCCCGTCT
Source organism: Pinguicula moranensis (assembly GCA_028565015.1). Taxonomy (NCBI): domain Eukaryota; kingdom Viridiplantae; phylum Streptophyta; class Magnoliopsida; order Lamiales; family Lentibulariaceae; genus Pinguicula; species Pinguicula moranensis. The sequence goes on along the minus strand of JAOWBN010219131.1, from coordinate 6,549 downwards.
CAGTAACTTAATTGAAATGAGTCGGCTTGTGAATTTGAAGCACATCAGCATTTCTTTTAGCATCATGCCTTTCTTTCTCTCCCGACCTCAGATGGCTACAAATAAAATATGAATCGTTCTCATTCATTATAAGCAAAAAAACATGAATCGTATTTTGTCTTTTGTTGAATGTTTGCACAATCTGATTAAAGCCAAAAAGGATGAAGCAGGTGCCCACATGAACAAAAACCCAGCGCGCAGAATGAACAAAAACATGATAGCAAATCCTCTCCTTCATGTCCGGGAATAAATTATGGACCAAAAAGCGAACAAAAAAACAAAAATCGAACAGCAAAAAACTTACAAGCAATATTAAGAACCCAGCAAGAAAATGAACAGGAGGGAACGACTACGGAAATCGACTGCGGAAATTGATTTTGTTTTGCCGCAAAACCCATTTCGAATACCCCATTAACCCTAAAACAATACTAGAATCCTCTATTTCACATAAGCAACAAACAAAAAATTGCCTTATCTTGAGGGAACGAGCTTGGTCTTCCTCGGAATGGGGTCTTCTTAGAAGTCGAACGCAATTGATTTCTTGCGGCCCAATTTGTTGTCTAAAACCTTATGATTCTTTTTAATTGGATAGGAGGGAACAAACGCCGCCGAAGAGGAGGATACAAGCGTGAAAATCTTATGATTCTTCCCTGCGTCGAAGAGGAGGATACGAGCGTGAAAATCTTTTGATTCTTTCTGGCGTCAAAGAGGAGAGAACGACCGTGAAAATTCTGTGGATTTCATTTTTTGTCGAACAGGAGGGTTGAGAGTTTAGTTTTTTGGTTTCTCGCTTTTTTTTTATCTGTCTCATGATCTTGAATCAATGGCCAAGATATGTGCGTTAATCGGTTTATTAGTAAGGCTAGGGATCCCATCCCATTATATATTATATTAAAATAATTCTATGAAATTTCATTACTAAAGTTGATAAAACTCAATACATAAATTAACCCAATATATCTGAATGAAAATAGACATTTTGTATAATTACAAAGGTAAAATTATGCATATTATATACCACATCTTAATTTAATTAAAAATATACTGAATATATTGTGTTATTAGTATTTGGATTAAATTCCTAAATCATTTTTGTGGGTCGGATACCTATCCAATGGCTAGATTTCAATGGCAATTCGTATAATCGAAACAAAACTAAACTATTTATATAATTATAAATGTAAGACTACGTATATTTGATTTCAAACCCTAATTTAATTAAAAATATATTAGGTATATTAAGTTATTAATATTTGGATTGAATCCCTAGGTGGGTTTTGTGGGTCGGATACATACTCCAATGGCTAGATTTCAATAGGGGTGGTCAGCGGAGTGGGCGGAACCAGAACAACCCATTTTGCATTCCGCCCGCAAAGGATGCAAAATCGAAACATCGGTTTCTGCATACGCTCGTGAAGGATATTATTCCACAACTGGCGGATGCGGAATCCACAAATTCAACGTAATTTTGCGGGCGGGCGGATGCGGAATCCGCAGATTTCATGTAATTTCGCGGGCGGGGTGGATGCATTATTTGTGGATTCCGCGTAAGTAGATATGCCTATAAAAAATAAATAAATAAACAAATTAAAATTGCAGGCAGGCGGACGAGGAAGCCCACAAAATTCGACCGCATATATTTTTTATTTAAATAAAAATAAATGTATATAAAAAAAATTATGCAGGTGGATGCGGATTCTGCAAAGTAAAAAATCTAATTTCCGCATTCTGCCCACATAAATTTGTTAAACGCAATTTTTTGTCCGCATCTGCCCCGTATTTTGCACGAACACGAACTTGGCGGATGCTCTGACGAGCTGCACAAAATTTTCGCATCCACTGCTCAGGCCTAGATTTCAATAGCAATTTGTTGGATACGGCGCACTTCTCGAGTGGGCACAAAAATGGACGCAAACGGGTAAACCTACGGGCTCTTCAGCAGACGCCAATTCCAGGATCAGAAAAAAATGACGACGAGTGTGTTCTCTCAAGTCATGAGTTGAAACATTGGGTACGTTTGGTACCTGGTTTGAAGGTGGATAAAGTCAGTTTTTAGTGAGTTATCCCATTTATACCCCTGTTTGGTAACCTGGTTGATATTTTCCCTGCCCGTGGGATAACTACTTGGGCAGGGATGATTCTCTAACAACTCGGTCGATTTTATCCGGAAAAGATGAAGGGTTTCGGTTATCCCTTGCTAAGCCTTCTTTTATAAATTACTATTTTACCCTTAATTTTATTAATTATTACCTCAATTATCATCTATAAATAAGGTGCTTCTAACCCTAGATCTCCAATCGTCTTCGTCTCGGTCTTCACCGCAAATCTTCAATGGCTAGCAGCGACGATCTGGCCCATTGGGATCGGCAACAACGGCGGTGGAGCAGGAAGAGGAGAGGTAAAGTCGCAGAAAAGGCAAGAGTATTACCACAATTATGTTTTTTTCTTTCTTTCCTTGTTTCCTTCCCTTTTTTTGAGATCTCTTCAATTTTGCAGATGAAAGCAAGGTTATCTAAAGGATATTTTCGAATGATCAATGAGAAGCTGTATACGTGCAGTCATGGTGTTCTTCCCGTAATCCTTTTCTTATTCTATTTTTGAATTTCTTTTGGTTTTGATAGTTTTAATGGGATTGTTGAATGTGGTTTAGGTTTGGAATTGGATATGGTTTAGATTTTTTTCAAGATATTGCATATGTCTTCATATTTTTTTTGATAATTAAGTATTTATTAATTAAAAACAAAATGTACACAATTTAGGCAATGATTTATCTTCAAATCGAAGATCAAATCATTCCTACAACAAAGTAATCAAGGTGGAAAAAAACTGGATACCCAAAATCTTGGATGCCGTATCCAATCTGTGATCGTCACTCCCACTGGTGGTCTTTGAAAAGCCATGAACCAATTTTAGGACTGCACTTTGATCTTCTCAGCAATTTTATCAACATTAAAAATACCATCGCAAAAATGAACATCATTTCTGGCATTCCATATATTCCATGTAATACAGTGTCATATTGTTTTCCAAAGATCTTGACCACGCCTTTGTATAGCCATGACCATATGGGATGCAAAGTGTTCCACTGGATTTGCATGCTTGATATACATATAACCCATCCAGTAATATATTTCTGACCATAAAGCATATGATAAGCTACACGTAAATAAGACATGCGATATGCTATCAAAATCCCCACGACAGAAACTACATAATCGCATATCTGGTGAGCATTGGACACCACGGTAAACAAGATTATCTACCGTAGCAATACGAGACTGTAGTAAACGCCAGCAAAAAGACATAACTCTGAAAGGTGATCGCTTGCCCCAAATCGAGGCAAGCAAAGGACTTGGTGCCAAAATAGATCCCAAATAAATATGTTGCACATGATATCCAGATCTCAGAGAATACATGCCAGAGGGATCATCAATCCAGCGTCATCCATCACCTCCAGGCGGTGGGGAAAAACCTATCATCATTGTCTCAATCTCCTGTACCCAAACCGCCTCGTGATGTTGAAGTGGTCTACGCCAGGTCCATATCAGCTGCCAACCGTCCTCCTCATTAGTCCATTTGGACAAAATAAGAATCTAATGATCACTTGCAATGGATATAGTCGAGAATACTGTCTTGCAAGAGAACCCCAATCAAGCCATTCATCCTCCCAGAACCGTGTCCGATCTCCACTCACTACCTGATGCTTCACCCCCTCCACAAACCAAGATGAGGCACAAATAATAGAATGTACATCCTTCCACCATCTCGAATGACCGTGACGAACAGATAAACCTGACCAATCCCCCTCCCCTCTCCAAATATATTTGTGCATAACAATGTCCCTCCACTGACCAACGGTCCCTGTTTGTAACGTCCAACCCCATTTAGCCAACAAAGCAGCATTAAATAAATCGAGATCAAGAAAATCCAAACCTCCACATTCTTTACTTTCACACATATTCTCCCAACTAATCCAGGCGATACCGCGAGATGTTCTAGAATATGTTAACCAAAGAAAGGATGTGCAGATTTTAATCATCTCCTTAATAACAGACTTAGGTGCTTTATATAAAGAGAAATAATGTACAGGTATACAGCATAATACACTCTTTATCAAAATCACATTACCTCCAAAGTTGAGAAACTGTTTCTCCCAGGAACCAGTCTTCTTACGCATTGCCAGAATAAGAGGCCGACAAGAACACACATAATATGGGTTACAACCCACTGGGATTCCTAGATACTCAAAAGGAAGAGACATCACCTCACAGTGTAGCTCACGTGCATAACTCTGAAAATTATCAGGGGGAATGTTTATTCCGAATATGCTACTCTTCTTGAAATTAATACATAGACCAGAAGCAAGCTCATATAGTCGTAGAATAGCCTTCATTCCCTGAGCATTCAGAAGATTTCCTGGGCGAAAGAATAGAGTATCATCAGCATATAAGGAATGTGTATAAATTGAATCCCCACATTGAATCCCCTACAGCACACCAATATCAACAGCATGATGAATTAATAAATTCAAACCCTCCGCGGCTATAACAAATAAAAATGATGACAACAGGTCACCCTGTCTCAGACCACGATGGAAATCAAAAATACCAGATGATCTCCATTGACAAGAACTTATCCTGAGGCCGTCTATAGACATGCTCTCATCCAAACTATCCACCTCTCATCAAACCCCATTTTTCTCATCATATTAAACAAGAATGACCAGTTCACAGAGTCATATGTATTTGCAAAATCAACCTTCAAGAAAATAGTAGGATCCTTTGTTAATTTGACATGATGCAATAATTCACAAGCCAACAAAATACCTTCTTGAATCTGACTACCTCTCATGAAAACTAACTGCTGAGGAGAAATAACTTTATCAATCACTAATCTCAGTCGGTTCGCCGGAAGATTTGATAATAATTTGTAAGGACTACCAACCAAGGATATAGGACGAAAATGATTAAGCTGTGTCAGAGAAAGAACTTTGGCAAGCAATACAAGAAATGTAGAATTAATAGACCTGCATAAATCCCCCGAATAAAAAAAATTCCTCAAGAAAGCAATATAGTCTCCTTTCAAGACCTCCCAGTGAGTCTGGAGGAAATGAAAGTTGACCCCATCAGGACCCAGACTCTTCCTTCCAGTACAAGACATTAGAGTAGCAGAATATTCGGCCTATCCGCGAATGGCTCTGCAAAATGTTGTCTGAAATGATCCAAAATACCATGTTTCACTCCTATGACATCCTCTTTCCACACACCCTCAAAAAACAATCCATGAATTTCATTTCAAAAGCGACGGTTACGTACCTGAGTATGAAAGTAATGAGTATTACCGTCTCCTTCCCGAATCCAAGAAGATCTGGATTTCATAAAAAGAATTTTAGCCTTACGATTCTGTGTTACTTGTAAATCAACCAAAGCAAGTTTCCTTTCATTAATTTCAACATCAGATAATTCGTGTGTCTCCCCAATGTTATCAAAATACCGTAGTTTTTCAGAGATTCCTTCAAGAATTCGGTCAGCCATGCCAAATACGTCATGATTCCAAACTTTAAGCGCCTGTCTCAAAGCTTTTAACCGACAATGCAAAATATAAGACTTACTTCCTTCGAATATTAGATTCTTCCAAGTATCCTCTACAAAGGATCGGATACCTGGGTGAGAATCCCAAACATCCGAAGTTGTGAACAGCTTAGGGCCCCAATTGACTGAACATGTTGTCAATAGAATAGGACGATGATCAGAAATACATTTATCGAAAGCAATCTCCTTCAAACCTGGCCATAATGAGACCCAATGATTTGAAAGGAGAAACCTGTCAAGCCGACTCACACTCGTCCCTTTCCCATTTAGCCAAGTATACGAAAATTGGTGCAGAGGTAAATCAATCAAAGCATTATCAACCGAAGGAAGACGATAACAATTTAGACGTTCCAAGGTAGATCTGACAGAGTTAAAATCACCAACCACACAAATAGCACAAGAATTTGCTTCATGTATCATACTCGATAAATGTAAACGCAGTGCACATTTATCAGATGGAACATATGGAAAATATACATTAATGACCAATAGCTTAATCTGTGTGGCCTTCCAAACGCATTCGACTGCAAGTATACTGGAGAAAAAACGAACAGCTGAAGCCACAAATATATCTCCATTCCATATAGATAAAAGACCACATGCATGTCCAGCAGGTGTGCTCTCAGCCCACTAAAACCCATGCCCATTCCAAAGTTTAGTCATAATCAACCGATTAGCACAATTGGTCTTAGTCTCTTGTAAACATAAAAAATCAACAGTTGTTGAATATGCAAGATTCTTAATAGCACATACCCGACCCGAAACACCAAGCCCTCAAACATTGATGGACATAATCTTCATTTATCAACATTAGTATACACGTTCACGACGTCCTCCGGTACGTCCATCTCCACATCTCTTCTCTCCATTGCAACCAATCTAGAAACCATAGTGTCATCAGATAGATCACTGATCAAAC
>JAOWBN010219120.1:0-13343 GCA_028565015.1 Pinguicula moranensis | reverse complement strand
GACCATGCTCGGGTCGCATAAACGGGACCCTACGGCAGGACGGGTCCGGAAAAATTCGAATACTCTGGGATGGCCAGGCGGGTAACCCGGCCGGGCCCATTTTTATTTAAAAAAATCAAAAATTTCTGCTGGGACCCGGCGTGCCTGACCCGTTGGGCGGCTCGGAAAAATGCATTTTTCGGCAGGTTTATCAGGCTCGCCGGGTCAACTCGTGACCCACCGTGCCTGAGCGGAAAAATGATTTTTTTTTTTAAAAAAAAATTTGAAGTAATGGCCGTGGTGACCCGCTGTCCGGCCCGGCGGGCCCCCTGCCAGTTAGCACAACAGAACCCACTGAAAAAATGATTTTCCTGGCGGTTCTGTCAGGGCATGGAGGGTTGACCCGTGACCTGCCGTGCCCCGAGCGAAAAATGGGTATTCAAAAAATTAATAAAATTAAAAAAAAAAATTAGATCAAGATGGTCCGCCGGGCGGCATGGCGAAAATTGCCAAAAAATTCACTTTTTTGGCGGTTCTTTTAAGGCACGGTGGGTCGACCCGTGACCCGACGTGCCCCAACGTGCCCCAACGGGAAAAGGGGTCGAATACAAAAAAAATAAAAATAAAAATAAAAAAAGGCGTGGCCCGCCATGCCCAGGCCCGTATTTCATTTTTTTTTTCATTTTTAAGGTAAAATCTACCCCTATAAATACCCATTTTCCACACTCAACTCAATTCTTCACTCTCATTGCTTACTTGATACTCTACTCTCTCTCAATTCAAGCTATTACTCTTACACTCTTACTACTTACATGATTTTTTTCACCAATTCATTTTTGCTCATCTACTATTTTATTTTTTCATACAATTTTTCATACTACACTTATTCACTTCACTTACATATATCTACATTACACTATGCTATACTCGAAGTCATGTCTAACAGAGTGATTACTCCCAACGATTTTGATGATGATATTGATTTTCATAATTTAATCAATATGAATTTTGAGTTGCACAAGCACGACTCGAACACCTTGCCGCTTGTGCCGATGACTTTGGGTACGAAAGATTTAATTTTGCCACATTCTTCAATTCCTCGAGAATGTGGTAGTTGTGAATGAGAACGACTAGCCCCTCCGGCTCCACCTCCAATGGTTCCACAACAACGACATGAGGGAGGTATATATCAAAAAATGCTTGGCTCCCGTATTTTTATAGATTTTTTTGATAAACTTCCAAATTCGAGAGGGGATACGACCATTTTATTGTCAAATATTGATTATGTTCAAATTGTTTCCAACACAAGAAAGGTACGTTCTTTAATTATTATTTGACAATTTATTTATTTTTAATTTCAAATATTAATATATTTTTTTATAATTTATAGGTTGTGGTTATGGCTCATTTTCGAGACATATAATGAAAAAGCACCCAAGTGATCTTGGTATAGATCCTACACAAAGTTTAATTTCTAGTGGTACTTTGTGATCTGTGTCAAATGCGGGTGGATCCGGCACTGGATCTAGATTCGGAGGTACGTCTTCTAGCTCTCAATTATTTAGATATAATCAAGTAAGAAATAGGGAAGGTCTCATAGACCTTGTTTGTTCAGAATCTCTTCCGTTTAGTTTTGCACAAAGTGTAAATTTAGAAACTTATGCGCTACGTGTTTACAACCAGCATATACTAAAATTTTACGTAAACACACACTAAAGATGTTGCAAAAATTTATGCTAAAAGAAAAATAAGTTGTGTGATATTTTTTCATCTTTAAGTCATAAAGTTTCTATATGTAGTGATATATGATCGGAAAAAGGGCAAAAAACATAGTTACATGGATATTACGTGTCAGTGAATTGATGATGAATGGAGAATACAAAAGAGAATAATAGGACTTTGATTGTTTGATGATGCACACGCGACACAAAATTTAACTACTATGCTTATGTTAATTTTAGAAAAATTTAATTTAAGTAGAAAAATATATATTGTATCTTTCGGTAATGCCTTTAACAATACTGCTAGTATAGAATATTTAAAGAAACTATGTGATTCTACATTTAATGGCCATTTTTTCATATTCGTTGTATGTATCATATTATTAATGTATGCGTACAAGATGCTATTAAAGTTATAGATTTAAATGTTAACCCAATTAAAGGTACTATAAAATTTTTAGCGAGTAAATTTAAAAAAATTGAAAGATTGGTTTAGATTTTGTAAAGATAAAAATGTTAGGCCAATGGAACTTTCTTTAGACGCGTCTATCCGTTGGAACTCAACATATACTTACTTCAACAAATTGTACTTAATAAAAAATTATTAGTTAGTTTTATGAACAATAGGTATCAAAATATATATTTAAACACTAATGATTGGGTAGAAATCGAAAAACTTATAGAATTATTAAAATATTTTAGAGTTATACAATATATAAGTCCATGTTTCATCTCCACAAATGAAGATTGAAAACATTCCTCGAAAAAAAGAAATCACGGAGGAAAAAAAACTACGAACACAGAGTCTTGGGTGACGGAGCCAGTCAGCTATCGTCACAACCATCGGGGGTCTTTCGAAAGCAGTGAACAAATGCCTGGACCTTGATCTTCTCAACAATTCTTTCATGATTAAAAGTACCATCACGGAATCTGGCATCGTTTCTTGCATTCCATAAATTCCATGTAGTACAGTGCCATATTGTTTTCCATAACTCACGACCACGCCTCCTCATGGCCATACCCATATGTGCAACAAAATGATCCAGTGGGTTTGCATGTCCAAAATACAGAAATCCCATCCATTGGTATATCGCCGACCATATCGCATATGAGAAAATACAAGTGAGGAACACATTCGACGTGTTATCCATCTCTCCATCACAGAAACTACTTGAATGCATATCTGGTGGACAATACATGCCGCGATGAGCAAGATTGTCGACTGTAGCTAGACGAGACTGTAGTAAACGCCAACAAAAGGCCATAACTTGGAAAGGTGATGGCTTACCCCAGATCGAGGCAAGCACAGTCTGAGGGATGCAGTCATGTCCCAATAGAATGTGTTGTACACAATAACCAGATCTGGCGGAATAAATACCTGTTGGGTTGGCCATCCATCGCCATCCATCCATCCCAGGCTGTAACGAATGACCTATCATCATCACCTCAATCTCTTGTACCCATACCAACTCATGGGTTCTAAGAGATCTACCCATGTCCATATCAACCTCCACTCCTCGTCCTCGCGAATGCATTTGGCTGAAATAAGAATCTGTTTATCAAGAGCCAAAGGATATAATCTCGGAAATCGTCCATCCATAGAACCCCCATCCAACCAATCATCCTCCCAAAACCAAGTCCGATCATCACTCACTACCCTTCATTTCACACCCTCTACAAACCAAGATGATTTTCCAATAATGGAGTACACATCTTTCCACCAGCGCGAATGTCCATCACGGGCCTGAAGGTCAGACCAATCCCCCTGACCAACTGTCCCAGTACGTAACCTCCATCCCCAATTAGCCAACAAAGCAATATTAAACAATCTGAGATCAAGGAAACCAAGTCCCCCACATTGTTTACTTTGACACATGTTTTCCCAGCTGATCCAGGCTATACCTCAGGATGATCGAGAATATGTTTTCCAAAGAAAGGATGTACAGATATGAACTCGGGCCTTATATAGAGAAAAATAATATACAGGCATGCTACTTAGCACACTCTTGATCAAAGTCACCTTTCCTCCAAAATTTAAAAACTTATTCTCCTACGAAGTCGTTTTCTTACGCATTGCAAGAATAAGGGGTCGCTAGGAACGCACATAACATGGATTGCAACCCACCTGGATCCCTAAATACTCAAAAGGAAGTGTCATTACCTCGCAATGTAACTCTCTTGCAAAACTCTGCTGAGTATCGGGAGGCATGTTTATTCCCAACATGCTACTCTTCTTGAAGTTGATACATGGACCTGACACAAGCTCATATAATCTGAGAATTGCCTTCATACCTTGCACATTTGGGATATTTCCTTGCCCGAAGAACAGAGTATCATCAGCATATAATGAATGGGTATAAATCGAATCCCCACAACGAATCCCCTGTAATACGCCAATATCAATAGCATGATGAAGTAATAAATTTAGAGCCTCCGTGACAATAACAAAGAGAAAATGTGACAATGGGTCACCTTGTCTAAGGCCACGACGAAAGTAAAAAATACCAGAAGATTCTCCATTAACAAATACAGAACCAGATGTTGACTGTAAACAGGCCCGCATCCAACCAATCCACCTCTCTGCAAACCCCATTTTCCGCATCATATTAAACAAAAAGGACCAGTTCACAAAATCATATGCCTTTGCAAAATCAACTTTCAAGAAAATTGTAGGATCCTTGGATAATTTGACATGGTGCAATAATTCAGATGCCAGTAAAATACCTTCTTGAATCTATCTCCCACGAATAAAAGCCAACTGTTGAGGAGAAATAATTTTATCGATCACTAACCTCAGTCGGTTTGCCAGAAGCCTGGATAATAATTTATAAGCACTGCCCACCAAAGATATAGGACAAAAATGATTCAACTCTGTTGGAGATAGAAGTTTTGCAAGCAATACAATAGATGTAGAATTTAATGCTCTGCATAAATCTTCAGAATAATAAAAATCACTCAAGAAAGCAACGTAGTCTCCTTTCACAACCTCGCAATGAGTCTGGAGGAAGTAAAAATTGATTCCATCAGGATCTTGACTCTTCTTGCTAGAACAAGACATCAAAGTAGCATATATTTCATCATCACTAAACTCTGCTAACAACAAATGATTATAAAAATGGAAACTTGCTCCTTCGGCGTTTATGTTTTATAAATTAAATAGTAAAGTTGGAGACACTAATACATATATACAAATAAAGGGATAAAAAAACAATTTTAGTCCAGAAATTAGATGAAAATGCAATTTTGGTATTGTAATTTTAGTCCTAAAGTTAATTGAAACAATAAAAATATAAATAATATAATAAAAATCATTTTTATATCCTTAATTGAAATAATTTTACTACAAAACCAAGTAAAATCATTTTACTAAACTTAATTGAAATTAAATAAAAAAAATACATAACTTATAATTTTCTTTGACTTTAAATAATTTGCGTAATTTGGTAAACTATGTTTTTCTTACTTGGTAAAGATGAATATAATATTATTTTTATTATTATAATTAATTATTGTTATTAAAAATAAATTTACCTGTTATTGAAGTTTAAACAAGTCTAAAATTAAATTTGGGAATAAAATTGCATTTGACCAGAGGTGATACCCCATGGGGCACGGCGCCCCCTAGGTCTTAAAAAATATTATTTAAAAAAAATTATAATTCAGTTTTATTGGTTAAACTTTTATTAGTTAAATAAAAAAAGCCCAATCTTTTCAATGAGACCTATATTTTAAATGTGAGTTTCATTTATTTACTAATATTCTCGATTTTTGAAGAAATATTTATTATGATGAGTTACTATTTTGTAAAAATCTTGTACTGTAAAATATAGAATTTATCAATTTTTACTAGTATACTTTACTTTTCATTTTTTTACGATGTTTTTCACCATGTTAGACATTTCTTGGATAAGAAGAGCCACATGATGGTTTTTCCTTGAGGACAAAAAATAACTATTTGATTACTTATTGCACTGGGCTAGCTTTATTATACTCAAGTTACTCTTTTACATTTAATTTCATGTATGTGCACTTGTATTCAATGACAAATTTTAGGCAACACCCTTATTCTATTTTTTTTTATAAGTAGTAATGAATTAATTAACAAAATTACAGACTATGAAAAGTATCTCCCCATTTAGGAGATCACTTCTCATTTTTCACAACACCTACAATGACTCAAGACGGTCTTAATGTACCGATACATATACGAGGATTTTTAACCCAAGCCGTTAGAGAGGCTGTTCCCTTGGGTTGCCCTAGGGAGATGTACCAATGCCACAACTCGAGTTGAATATTCTCCACCATCTTTTTTTGATCAAGTTGAGCTTTCTCAAAATGTATGACATTTCTAGTTTTTCAAATGATCCAAATCGTGCAATGCCATAGGGATTTCCAGAGGTCTCGCCCATTCATCGCCGGCCACATACCTATATGAGCTAGGAAGTGGTCGACGATTTTTTGATGTCCCACATAGTGAAAGCCAAACCATGCGTACATCATTGTCCACACCCAGTATGATATCTCACAATCACAGTACATATGGTTTGTATTCTCCAACTGCATCGGACAAAATGAACATTGACAATTTTCGAGCTCAAGGACAATACCTCATGCAATCAATTTATCCACTGAAGGAATTCGCGCTTGTATAGCGCGCCAGCAGAAAGTCAATACCTTATTTGGTGTTAATCGACCCCACACGAGATATAGAGGAACATAGAGTGGTTTTCGAAGAATGTCCTCCACGGATAATTCTGCTCTTAAAGACTCATATGCCGAAGACACTGAATATGCCCCTTGAAGCTCGTCTTTCCATCTCCAGAAGTCGTCTCCAAGAGTAAGTGATAGCATGTTCATTTCAGTTTCCCAATTTTGTATCAGCTGGAGTTCATCACACGACAGTGGAAGGCGCCACCTACAGTTAATTCGCCAAATACCATCCACTTTTCTCCATTTTCTTGTAATAGGAATATTTTTATCCACCTCCTTTCTATACAAATTAGGTGCACAATCCGTTAGAGGGTGATTTCCGAACCATTTATCTTTCCAAAACCGAGTGTGAACACCATTAGAAACGCACCGACTGATTCGAGAAGAGAACCATAACGATGTGCCAATCTTGATTCCAATCTCTCGCCACCATATAGAGCTCTTCCGCACATTCGCCATAGATATCCAGCCCCCATCTTTTAACTCCGGGGATAAATATTTTGAGTTGATCAACTCGCACCATTGCCCCGGGTTTTGAACACGCAAACGCCAGCTCCATTTGCCAAGAAGGGCCAAATTAAATGTTGCAAGATCGTGGAATCCAAGTCCACCTTTGTTCTTTTTTTTAAACAAATACTCCCATTTGATCCAAGCTATCTGACCATGCTTCGAATAATTAGTTGTCCAAAGAAACTCTCTACATATCCGAATCATGGATTTGATTACAATATTTGGGGCTTTGTAGATTGAGAAATAATAGACCGGCATGCTTGTGAGTACGCTTTGTATCAATACGGACTTACCTGCGAAGGATAAACATTTATTCGCCCACAGGTTTGTTTTATGCTTCATCGCATCAAGAACCGGCTGCCAACTTTTCTTGTGATTAGGGTTACATCCAATGACAATACCCAAGTACATGAAGGGAGTATGCATAATGGAGCAATGTAGAATCCGAGCGAAAGATTCCTGTTCTGCCAAGGATATATGAATGCCGAGAATGTTGGTTTTTTGAAAATTAATACTTAGACCCGAGATCATTTCATATAGCCGCAAGATGCCCTTCATGACAATCACATTTTGCAAATCTCCCTCTCCGAAAAATAATGTATTATCTGCAAATAGTGAATGAGTATATATTTTGTTTCCACAAGTAATGCCCCTCAAACATCCTCTTTCAACCGCTTCAGACATAAGTATATTTAGACCTTCTGTCGCTATAGCAAATAGGAGCGGCGAAAGGGGATCACCCTGTCGAAGACCTCTTTCAAAATTAAAAATACCTGAGGGGGATCCGTTAACCAGCACACTTCCTGAAGCTGTGGAGATACATGGCTTCATCCAACCTATCCATTTCTCACAAAATCCCATTTTTTGCATCATTTCATATAAAAAAAATTCCAACTAATAGAATCGAAAGCTTTTGCAAAGTCCACATTGAGAAATATAGCTGGAATTTTACCTGTTTTCACATAATGCAGTAATTCATTTGTCAAGAGAATCCCATCCTGCATTTGCCGCCCCTTAATATATGCAAGTTGATTTGGGGATATCACATGAGCTAATACTTTCTTCAATCGATTTGCCAACAAGCTTCCCACTAGAGATATCGGGCGGTAGTGATGTAATTCAGTAGGTGACTTTTGGGGCCAATATAATTGATGTTGCATTCAAAGCTCGATACAACTTCCCGGTGCGGTGGAATTCTTGTAAGAAATCAATATAGGACTGCTTTACGGTGCACCGGTGAGTTTGTAAGAATGTGAAGTTGGCCATCTGGGATGGGGCTCTTTTTTCCAGAACACGACCATAAAAGTCTTGTAGATTTCAGCTTCTGTAAAAAATTCGGTGAGCATCACATTATCATGTTCCGATATTTGAGACTTACATGGTAGAGTTAGAGAGGGACGGTCAAGTGTAGAGTCCGAATAGTGAGCTTGAAAATAAGAACGGATCCCCTCCTTTACCTCTGAAATTGTGTCCACCCATTGTTCATTTATAAGTATGCCTTGCAATGAGTTCAAATATCGACGATGACGCACATGGGAATGAAAATATTTTGCAACACCCTTATTCTAAGTTCTAACTGTAGTAATGGACAGTTAACTTAATGCTTATCTAGTTACTTATATTGAGAAAGATATTTTTGATTCAGTAGGAAATAATGCCTATTATACAACAATTCCAAACCATGAGTTTTCGTCGAAAATAATTGTAACAACATTATAATTATTTTAAAAATAATATTATTTTATTTGTTAAAGTATGTATTTTTAAAATTATTTTTTATTATTTTTTATAATATTTTTTTATGTCCCCCCTCCGAAGCGAAAATGACTAGCTCCGCCTTTACATTTGACCCTAATGAGAATAAAATTACTTTTATCCTAAAAATAAAAATTTTATTTTTCCGATTGTAGTTCCTCGGGGGATGGATTTATAATTTTTTTTTAAGGGAAACAGTTTTTTTTTTTAAAAATTTGTGTTGCAAAAATTAAAAAACATTAATAAAAAATGGAGTCCAAAAACTTGATGACCCACTACAACTAATCGGAACTCACATCCAGTTGTTTATCCCGATCCACTCGAATCGTCCCATTCTTTGTGGTCCAATTTTACTCTTCGATAGCCTCGTCCACGTTCCATTGCAAGTTGCAACCCATCCCATGAATTTTATAATATACGTTGTCGAGACGTAGACAAGTCTCTGTTGCTCAACAATGAATGAATTCCTAATTTCCTATAATTATCGTTGACATCCATTGCACATCACTGTATTTCATCTGTCACTTTCTCTCTTATCTACATACAATACAAAGACGTGTTGTCTCGAGTTGATAAGCTCGTTTAATAGGATAATGGTGAATCACCAAATGATGATTGAAGATGACATGGCTTGTCGACTGTCGTCTCATGGTGATGGTGCGTATTAAGCCTAGATTTCGCACTAGGCCCATTAGGTTTATCTTACCAGAATTATGATAGTTAGTTCGTAGTGGACCATTGGGGAAAATGAAGGTGCGAGAATAGAAAAGGGGAGACGTGAGATGTGTCGCTCTCGTATTACTTACTACTGCTTAGGGTAGTCAAGTAATTATAGATTATAAATAAGGACAAAAACATACTTATGAAAACTCTAAATGTTCGGTATTGGTGTATGGTCAAGCACTAAGAACATAAATAAGATTTGCAATCCTAGTTCTTCAAGAAAAATATTTATTTTTCTCAAAAACTTCCATTTAATATGATATCAGACAAGGAAAATTAACTCCTAGTCATAATCCTATTTTTTCACCGATTCTACTCTCGTTTGGTCTATTTTTCGACGATGACAAGAAGATCTGTGCTACTATCTCAGCTCAGATGGTTGATGTATTGAACAAGCTACCTGGAGATGTGCTGGTGGGGGTTTAATCATCCGATCCTCCGCTTGGTGTCAAGTTGAACGACACCAATTACGGACTTTCGTCCCAAGTTATGGAGATGTTTCTCAAGAATCGTGATAAGTTGAGATGCTAAGCAACCTGAATCTACTGATCATGGGGTTCGGAAGAGGAAGACCAAAGATGTCATTGTATGTTGGTGGTTAATCAATTCCACGGGGCCAACGATATTTAAAATTATATGTGGTTTCCTTCAGTGAGATTGTTTTTGATTATGTTGCGAGAACATATTTTGACAAGAATTATACTTCTCATATCTATGATCTGCACCAGAAAGTTGGTAATTTACGCCAACATGGGAGGTCTCTTTAGGCCTATTACAATACTCAACAAGTTTATTGACGCGAAATTGATTTTTGGCACACTTAACCTATGGTTCATCAATATAATATCATGAAGTTCAATGGTTTAATCCAAGAGGATCGAGTTTATGGTTTACTGGCTGGCTTGGATGATTGCTTGGATAACATTAACAGTGAAGTTCTTCTCACTGTTCCTCTTCCAATCGAGGAAGCGTATGCCCAGGTCTATCGCGAATTTATTCGCCAACAGGTTATGAATCATGAACCTGGGGACGGATCTAACATTGTTTTTGCCTTTAGGGACAACGGTTCACCCAGTCTGGTGGTTTTCATGAGGCCGGCCAAGAGGACAACAAGGATTAGTTATTTTGTACTCACTGTCAATGTAAGCGTCATACTATTAAAACCTGCTTTGTCCTCCATGGGTATCCCGAACATTGGAATAAATAGAAAGGAAAAAAAGCTGGTTGGCGGCACACTGAAACCATCTGGTACCGCAGCGGTTGCGACAGCCTTGGCAGAGCAGTCGGTCCAGTACCCCTGGTTTTTCTCTCGTTCCTGTAGGTAGCTTATGTGATACAGGTGTGACTTTGTTGTCTGCCAATCCTCGATCTATTATGGATAGTTGGATACTTGACTCTGGTGCGACTGATCATATGACATTAGCTATCAATGATCTCTTCGCTTCTACTACTACTCGAAAAAAGCTGTATTTTGAGTGGTAGTGGAGGACATTCCCCGGTTGCTAGAGCGAGCACGACTGTCTTATCTCTCAAGTTAACTCTTTTTGAAACTTTATTTGTGCCCTCTTTATCACATAAATTATTATATATTAGTTTGGTTACACATGATTTACAATGTATGGCGATGATTTGACCTGAATTTTGTTTGCTTCAAGATCTTCTCTCGAAGCAAATTATTGTGTGTGGTACCAAAAGAGAGGAGTTGTACTACATTGATAGACTTCAGCGCTGGTTGTGTGCTTCTTACAGGGGGCTTTTTTTTTCCAGTAATATCAAACAACCTTGGATGTGTCATCGTCATCTTGAACATCTAGCCTTTGACTACCTAAAGTAGTTTTTTCCAAAGTTTTTTCAAAATTCAGTAGACAGCGATTTTCATTGTGGGACCTTGCATGTTATCCCAAAAGTGATCGCTCTACATATCATTCAAGTAACTCTATTAATTTCTAACCTTTTTCGTTAATCCATTCAGATGTTTGAGGTTTGTTCCCTATTTTTAATTTGAATGAATGTGTTGGTTCGTATTATTTGATTTACTTGTTGAAATGAAAAGAAGGAGTTTGGACGTGTTTTAAGGTTTCATTCAATGATTAAAGCGCAATTTAATGCTACTATGAAAGTGTTTTGTTCTGATAATGAAGGAGAATACATGAGTAGTCATTGGGCTAAGTACTTTGTTGTCAATGGCTTTATTCATGAAACCTCGTGCTCCCAATCACCTTAAAAGAATGGTGTGGCAGAACTAAAGAATCATCATATTCTGGAGACTACTCGATCTCTTCTAATTGATGGTTATATACCCTCGCGTTTTTGGGGTGAAGTCATTATTACGGTTGTCTCTCTTATTAATCGGATGCCATCCAAAGTGCTAGAGTTTCGAACTCCAACAATTGTCTTGTCTTCCCATGTCACTATCCCATCAGTCCTAATGTTGTCGCCTCGTGTCTTTGGATCAACCATGTTTGTTCATAAGTATCCCAATCAACGTAATAAACTTGATCCTTGTGTGGTTTGTTGTGTCTTCCTTGGCTATGGCTTGCACAAGAAAGGGTACAGGTGTTATAATTCAATCTCGTGCTGTTTCTACATTTATGATGTTGTCACATTCCTTGAGTCTGAGTTGTTCTTCAGTCCTCGCTCATCTGTTCATACTCAGGGGGCGAATGGTGGCGATGTTGCACTTGAACAGGAGACATAGGCATGGTAAGATGTCAAGGAAAACTCGAGTTGATCCGTTGATATTATTGTGCATGAGAGGGGACATGAAAAACATCATGTTATACCAATTTGTGATGAAGAAGCCACCGTGGTTCCCGGGGTCGAATTGACCTCGGGAGATTGCAATCCCCCATTTTTTGATTGCGATTACCCAATTTTAAATAGTCCATTGGGAGATTACAATCCACCAGTTTTTTTATCGCCATTCCCCTATTTTAAATAGTCCATCGGGAGATTGCAATCCCCCAGTATCCTATTGTGATTCCCCAATTTTAAATAGTCCCTCGGGAGATTACAATCCATCAATTGTTTTTTATCACGATTTTCCTATTTTAAATAGTCCCTCGGGAGATTGCAATCCCCCAATTTTCGATCACGCTTTTGATTAGTCCCTCTGGAGATTGCAACTGTGATGGTGATGAGAAAGGAAGAGATTATTCCTCTTAAATGAAAATGATGAAGATGAAGAAGACCCCCTCTTCAGTTCACCAACACGAGACTCATTTCTTGAGAATAATCACGAGGTAAACATCTCACCGAATTTACAATCTTCTAACACTTTAAATTCAAATATTCATGTGTGTTTCCTCAACCAGGGGTATACCTCCACATCGTTGGACTATGGAGGTGATGTTGGATCAAAAGCTCCGATTTCTAAAACTTCCGAAAACTTTCAAATCCGGAACCACATGAAATCGAGCTAAAAAACATGTTTAATTCGTGTAATAAGATGAGGGAAGCCACACTTACCTCAATTCCGGCGATTTGGTGAAGAACCCGTGCGGAAAATCTCGAACCCAAACAAAAACCGAAAATCCCGTGAGATGTACACAGAGTTCCCAAAGTAGAGAACCTCTATCCGGAGCACTCCCCGCGCGTGACTGAAGCGGCTGCTAAACCGTACGACGAGTTCACAGCGGCGAGAACGGTCGGTCAGAAGTTTCTCTTCTCGCGTCTCTGTTTTTCTTCTCAAGGAAATCGCGAAGAAGATGATAAAGACGTCATTTTCTCTAAGTTCTCATAAAAGTTACGGGAATAATAAAATGAGAATCCTCATCTCATTTTATTTAACCGACCGAAAATCCTCTCTCATAAGATTTAATACCTTTGGGCCAATAGGCCCAATAACATATTTAATTAATTGGGCTCGAATTAAATTTGAGCCCAATTGCAAAATAACTAGTTAAAATTAATCTCATTAATTTTAATTCCATTAAATTGCAATTT
>JAOWBN010219109.1:0-13344 GCA_028565015.1 Pinguicula moranensis | reverse complement strand
GAAAAATGCTCCTGCTGCTTCAATTACATTCATTGTTTATGAAAATGTACTGAATATGCTAAAGCTGGCGAGGAGAAATGAGGTATAACTATTCAACTTTTTTGGGGGTCAATCGAGATTCGTTATTTGGTGTTAAAGTAGATACTAGATTTGTTATTTGACCGACCCTACCTCGCCACTAGTAGATCCTCCGTCCCTGATAGGGTCGCACAGTGAATAGCTTCGAGAAAAAACTTCAGTATATATTCCAACCTGTTCCGTTTTCAATCCAACATATATACAACTCAGATCCCTTGAGCTTACCACAATCATACAACGTCTTGTTGATCATGGTCCATATCAATCTCTTTGCAATTATCTTTTACCTTATAAAATTTATCACAATTCTTTTAGTTTTGTGCTAATAATGGACTAGAGCAAAATGACTCTATTAAATTCCAGTGCTTTTATTTAGTGAAGTTAGTGGAACTCAATACATCAAATGCATATTGGGTCATAACGGAAACAACCTCTTTTTTATAATTACAAGGGTAAGGTCGCGTACATCTAATCTCATAGATCCCAACTTAGTTGAAAATATACAGGGTACGTTGTGGATTGTGGATTATAAAATTCATCACAATTCCCTGACTCTGCTGTATCCATCCAATCACATAAGATGTGGTAACCAGTTCAAAGCATCTCCATCTTCTCTCCTTCACAAATTTCTTCAGCCCATCTTGGATTCTTCTGTTGCTTCTTTTATCATCATGCTCTTCTTTCTTCATAGCCCCACCCAAACATCTTGCCAAAATGACAGTCTTCCAGAGTCGAACATGCTCCTTGGTCTATCTCTGGTGTCATGGGATGCAATGCATCTCTGATGGCGCATACGTTTGTCTTGCAGAAATTGCCATAGAGGAGTTCCAAGGGATGTCGAAGCATTTGCTGAAAACATGAAATGATTTTTGGGTCCCTTTTTGCAAAAACTTGTTTTACCTTTTCAGAGACGCTCCCCAGCTTGCTCAGGATGAGATGAATGGCTTCAACTTGGGGGTGTCTTGCTCCATCTCTTTCTCAGCTGTGATAGGAAAAAATGATATAATCACAGTGGAAATCTTTAGTAAAGAGCTACTGCCCCTTTAAATGGGGGAGATGAAACTTGTAACGGGTATGTGCTGTAGTGATTTGCATGTGGACGTGAATCTTAAGACAAATTGTAAGAAATACACACGTATATAAAATAAGCCAATTCTACCTTGTGAAGAAGGAATTTATTTCTGTACTTGTACTGATTATACCTTTTCTTTTATTAAAGAAAGAAGATCGATTCTATTTCTATCCCGGTGACTTTACTGGAATATCTGATGATCCCGTACTTTTATTTGAAATCGGCAATAGATGACTTTGTTAATAACTCTAAGTAATGTGTGTTTCCAAAAAATGAATGTGTTTGGTGAAGCCCTGGGTAGCAGTACGGGCGGTGCCGAAACAGCCCGTACCGCGTCCCGCCCACAAAAGTTGCGGTTCCAAAAATCTATACCGCGAACCGCCCGCGAAGAGTTGTTATCGCACCGCACCGCGAAACATTGGCGGTGCAGTGCGGTGTGGTGCGGGTGTTACCCGCATAATAAAAAAGTGTTACCCGCGTCCCGCCCGCTAACAAATGCGGGTACAAAAATAGTGCCCGCAGCCGCCCGCTACCCGCGCGAGCGTGGGTCTGGCGGGAGCGAGTGCGGGCAGAGCGAAATTTATCGCAACCGCTGCCCAGGACTATTTTGTACTTATAATTTTTTTTATCTAGTAAGTCCTTATTTTGTACATAATTTTTTTTATCTAGTGAGGCCTTATTTTGTACTTGTAATTTTTTTATTCTCTTATTGATTCTTCTTTAAATTCTCTTTTTAAATAGGGCTTTTAATCTTCTCGATATCACTAGGAGAAGAAGATCGAAAATTAGAATCCTTCAATTCTTTTCCTTTTTCGCCGGGAGACTTTACTCCATACAGTTTTTTTTTTTAAATACTAGTATTAAAAATCTTATAAATTATCAATATAATTACTTACAAAAGTCTAAAAGAAATGAGCCATTAGAAATAAAACTAAAAACTAAAAATCAAAAATAGAAATTGAAAAAGTTATTATAAAATTATCATTTGAATTAGTGAGTAGATGAAAAGTTAGCTCCGACCTATTTCAAAAAAAAAAGTATTTATTGCTTAAGAAAATAGTAGAAGAAGCATCACTAGAATTTTAAAATACTAAACTAATCTGGAAAAGAAAGACTCTCAAAATGTACACAAATATATAATTCTAACAGTTTGGGCAACACGTGATGTGATGTTGCCAGTCCTTTCGTTGTGGTCGGTCCAATTTGGTCCAATCCAATATTTTTGTAACAACTAACGCCTTCGATCCCTAAAATACCCTACAGAAATTATATAACGCACAAATCCGACGCGCATGAAAGTCACGTAGGGGGGAGAAATGACCATAATACACTCTTGTTGAATACTGACAAGAAGTTTAACACAAAGGTATTTTGATCATTTCGCCCAGTTTCGTGCGTTCGTGTGCTATATTATTTCTGCACCATAGCCTTAAAGTCAGAAGTCAAAATTAATTGAGAGCGATCAAATTTTTTTGGTTTAACGGAGTGAGCCAAACCGGGTCAAATTTGTTAGGATCGTTTTAACTTGCAAATCAACTTGTAATTTTTCGAAAAATGTTTCATCTTAACTCATTCTTCATTAGCAGTTCCGAATGAATGTATAAGAGGTAAAATCAGATTTTTAAGATTTCGCAAAAGAGACATTGACCATATTATGCATTTTAAAGAAGTTGCTTAATTTTCTGCATACGAAAAATAACTGAGAATAATAATGCCAATTAGCTTCATTGTCCCTCAGGCGGTGGTCCGTAACTAAATAATTTGTTCCAAGAAAATAACTTTCTACCAACAAACTTGAGAGCTTCTAACTTGGGGGATCAAACTGGATTTTTTAACATATATAAATATTATTTTTTAAATTTTGGAATACCATGACCCCATAGGCCTTTGGCTCTGCCACACATTGCACTTGCACTGCACATGATTGATATTTATGATCCACCTTCTCCTTCATTTGATCTCACATGATCCAACTCCTGTCTCTCTACAGTCTATCAGTCAGTCAGTCAGTCGACAGTTCAGGTACACTCCCTGCTTTTCAGAAAATCTACTAAGCAAGTTTCTCATAACATTATTTGCTCTCTTCTGTTGCCAAGTGCTGCATGCTGTTTAAGCACGAAAGACTTGTTCAAAAGAGTAATTTAAGAAGGGATGAACAACCTTAACCTGGCTAAACGAAGCGGAGCTTGATTTTGTTTACTTTAGGGGGTGATCTTGTTTATGGGGTCATTTGATTTTAACTTCTCCAGTAAACTCAATGTGTTTACTAACTATACTTGTTTCTGCAGCGGCCTCTTGAATTTTCACCATGTCTGATCTTGAAGCTCCGCTTCGCCCCAAGAGGAAGAAGGTCTTAGTGGACTATTTCATCCAATTCCGATGGATCTTCGTCATCTTCGTGCTCCTCCCAATCTCCTGCACAATGTACTTCCTCATCTATCTCGGGGACATTCGTTCAGAGTCCAAATCCTTCAAGCGTCGACAGAAGGAGCACGATGCAGACGTTACGAAGATCGTGAAACGCCTCAAGGAGCGCAACCCGAAAAAGGATGGTCTGGTATGCACAGCTCGCAAGCCATGGATCGCCGTGGGAATGCGCAATGTGGATTATAAGCGTGCAAGACATTTCGAGGTTGACCTTTCATCTCTGAGAAACATTCTGGAGATTGATGAGGAGAAGATGATTGCTAGGGTAGAGCCTTTAGTGACAATGGGACAGGTAAAAGGAAGAAGCTTTTGATGATTTCCTGTTCATTTGTTAGCATAATCCTTTCAGTACGTTGGGAATATACGGGGTATGTTGTTCATTGACCGGGTTTTTTGCTTTATGCAGATAACCAGAGTTACTGTTCCATTGGATCTGTCTCTTGCAGTTGTTGCAGAATTGGATGATCTTACAGTTGGTGGTCTGATCAATGGCTATGGCATTGAAGGAAACTCCCACATCTACGGCCTCTTCACCGATACAGTCGTTGCATACGAAATCGTGTTAGCTGATGGGCGCCTTGTTCGAGTTACAAAAGACAATGAATACTCCGACCTTTACTATGCTATCCCCTGGTCTCAGGGCACATTGGGACTGCTCGTTGCTGCAGAGATCAAGCTCATACCAGTAAAGCAGTACATGAAGCTAACTTACAAGCCTGTTGTGGGTAACTTCAAGGAGCTTGCACAAGCATACGCTGACTCCTTTGCACCACGAGATAGTGATCCAGACAAAATTCCTGAGTTTGCTGAGACATTGGTGTACTCTTCCACTGAAGCTGTTTGTATGACAGGAGGCTTTGCATCTAAAGAGGAAGCTAAGAAAAAGGGGAACAGAATAAACAATGCTGGCTGGTGGTTCAAACCTTGGTTCTATCAACACGCGCAGACAGCGTTGCAGAAGGGGGAGTTTGTGGAGTATATCCCAACTAGAGCATACATTCACAGACACACTAGATCATTGTATTGGGAAGCTAAACTTATACTCCCATTTGCTGATCAGTTCTGGTTCAGGTTTCTACTTGGATGGATGATGCCTCCAAAGGTTGCTCTACTTAAAGCAACGCAAGGGGAAGCCATTAGGAACTATTATCATGACAATCATGTCATACAGGATATGTTGATTCCATTGTATAAGCTTGGAGATGCACTGGAATGGGTACATAGAGAGATGGAGGTTGTTTGTCAGAATTCTCATCATCCTTCTTAGTTTTCACCTTCTCAGTAAACTAACATATGACATGTTGTTGTCTAGGTCTATCCCCTTTGGCTATGTCCGCACAGACTGTACAAGCACCCAGTGAAAACAATGATTTATCCAGAACCAGGATTCGAACTGCAGCTGAAGCAGGGAGATACACACTACGCACAAATGTACACTGATTTGGGAATCTACTATGCTCCTGGTCCGATTCTGAGAGGCGAGCAATTTGATGGTGCTGAGGCTGTACGTAAAATGGAAGACTGGTTGATTGAGAACCACGGTTTTGAGCCACAGTACTCTGTGTGTGAGCTCTCTGAGAGGGACTTCTGGAGAATGTTTGATGCTGGTTTGTATGAAAAATGCAGGCGAAAATATGGAGCTGTGGGTACCTTCATGAGCGTGTATTACAAATCAAAGAAAGGGAAGAAGACGGAGAAGGAAGTTCAGGAAGCAGAGCAGGAAACGCTTGAGGCTCCAGATGCAGATGAAGCTGATTAGCAAGTGGAAAGGTTGTAGTAGGCTTCAAATTGTCATTTCCTTTTGCTATGTATTTCAAATGTATGAACTCATATTTAGGTAACCTGCTACTCTGTATTCCTTATGCCTTCAATAAGTTAAATTCAATTTTTCGGATTAAAAAAAACAAAGGCTGACAAGTCTTGCAATACCATGGTTCTCCAAATGATTCAGAATTAAGAAGTCGAAAATTTTGATTTTGAATTGTTCCGATTTTTAAATTTTGATCCAAAATCATTATTCTAGACTTCAAATTGGATCAGAATAAGATTTTAGTTCTAAATTGGAATTTCGGACAATTTGGTAATTTGCAGTTCGGAATTCAAACTTCCGAATTTGATTTTGTAGATTTTTCTTTTCTAGTCTACTTCCAAATTCCAAAATATATTTTTTTAAATTTTTATTACTGTTCAAAAATTCGAAAATTCAGAACTAATTTTTGAATTTTTGAAATACTATTTTTTTTTTAATTTTTATTACTGTTCGAAAATTCCAAATTTCTGAATTCCAAACTGGTTTCCAACTTTTTGAATTTCGAATAACAATATGGAATTGACCGAAAATCAAATATCACTTTCGATTTTTTTTTGATTGGATCCGAAATTGTCATTTATGAATTTCGAATTCTGGGTGACCAAGCCTACTAGGAATAGCAATGGGAGGGCGGGGCTCTGCTGCTATGGGGCGCTCCCGCTGTTTATATTATTTTAATATCATTTTTTAATATTTTTAAATTTTTAATATATAATTTTTTTTATATTTATTTATAAGAAAATCCTAAAAACACACTATTTTTCATCTAAAGTCCTTTCAAATCATTGCTAGGCAAGAAAAGACCTATAAAGCTAGAGACTCTAATTGTAAGAGAGTATTAAAACTATGAAGTATGAAGAATTATGATCTTACCTCCTCAATGTCCAAATTTATATTTCGAACCTTGGCCAACATGATCATGTCCACATTCTTTCCAAGTCAATGTGGATAACCACATAAAGTGTTGAGTGAGTAGCAAGTGGGGAATGGTTTGCTAACCCTATTAGTTGTTGTGGGTCACGAGCATGTGAAGGGGGACGAAAATGGAATCAAGGTGGGCGCAGGACATAAATTAGTGGGATTGTCCCCCCTAAAAAATGGACAAGTCAATATTTTTTTGGAAGGGGTCCCCGCCCCCGCTCCCCTGCCTCCCATGTCCTTTCCTCTTCTTAGCATATAATTCATGCAACTCAATGATTCTGAAAGGCTTCTGTTGAGAGTCCCACACGGGTTAGAAACCCAAAGTTTAGATGGGTTTATATAGATTGACCAAACTTAACTTGGATGAGGCCTTTTGGGGATATCAGCCCCAAGAACAAACCCGTGAGGGCTTCGGCCTAGAACGGACAATATCATTCAAGTAATGTTGGTCTAGGAAAATTCTACAGCTACCTAATTTCCATCTAATCATATGAGGTAGCAGGATTGGGTTTTTACAAGTAAGGTTATTTTTGTGTTTGTTTGGATATACTAATTTATGGAATATATAATAGAAAATTTGTTTGATTGGATATAGTATATACAAAGATTCACTTCATGAATTTTCTCTGTACTTGGCTATCCTATGCATCACAATATTATCTTGCCCCCTGTGTCTCAATGACAGTATGACACAAATAAAAGCATAGAGGCACCATCTCAATATTGAAAGCGACATTTCCTTACCCTTTTTAGTTTTACTAGAAAAGAAGAGAAATGATATAGTGCAAGAATTGTAGGCATAAGTAATAGATGAGGCTATTTAACACCAATCTCCACGTGTTTAAAATTAATTCCAACCGTCCATCCATACAACTCACCTTTTTTGTGTTTCTTGTGCTATAATTCTTGTGCTATATCAGTGGTAAAAAGAGAACCCTTCATTTTAGTATAGTTAAATACACAGCCCTATTGTCAGAACCTGACACGTGAATCTGCTATTCGTCAACGTTGCCAAAGACAACGTTTACGGTTTATATTTAAAAAGTTGTATTAGACAGTGAAAGTCATGGTGGCTCAAGTGGTGAACAACTAACTTATCAAAAAAAACTGGTGAACAACTAAATCTCGTAACGAAAACGGAAACGGAAACGGAAACGGCCTCTATGTAAAATGGAAACGGCCTCTATGGATAATCAAGTCATGGTGGCTCAATTTTTTTTTTCTTAGACAGTGATAATAGTTAATCTTTTTTTTGAACGTTCTGGACTTTGGAGCGAAATGCTTGAAGTTGAACTGTAAATGCGTGTTAGAGGAGAATTGTACATCAGCAAGATGTTAGATATTGACTTTCAAAAAAAAGCAAGATGTTAGATATTGGGGCGGTTAAGTTAATGTCTTTAATTGATTAGATTTCTTGAGTCCGTTATCCTGCGCTATCTAACCTCTGTTAGGATAAAACCAAATGGGTAAATTAACGATTGATTAATGGTTGATGTATCTGAGATGGAATTCCAGTGCTGCTTTGTGGTTCTTTTGGCCAGAAATAAATGTGGTACGCTAGGAATCTAAGTCACAATTTATCTAATCACTGGAATAGGTACAACTAAATGTTTGAAAATGTATCCCGTAACACAATTCTCTCACAGAGGACTAATAATTGTCTCCGAATGGATGAGACTTCCCTGGTTCTGTGGCAAGTTTAACTTTTCAGCTATGTAATGCAAAAGGCCTGGAAACATCCTGTATCGCCCCATTTTGAGGCGAATTCGTGGGGAGATACCCATCTCTCTTGCAATGCCCGTATATTATTAATGAAATTTTACTTAAAAAAAAATAAAAGTAAGCACATTGCATAGTTACATTTATTATTTCTGGCATCTTATTGCCAGACACGAGTGGGTACAAGGTGAAACTGATGCACCTGGAATTGGTTGATGACCTTAGCTCTGATGAGCTTATATAGTTGGGGTTCTGCTTGTCGATGCGACGTTGCTCCAACGGTAACGACCTTCGACACACAGGACTTGCCCCGTAAGGACGATGGTTCGAATGTGGTTGAGAGCATTCTGGGGCATTGGCACTATGTATTAGTCGGAGGGTCCAGTGGGCCCGAATGATACCATGATAAGCGGGCCCCCAATGGGGGGTCGTGATCCAGTAGGACAAGTCTGTGTAGAATTGTGGATCTAAGAGAAACAAGTTGCGTGGATTACTTATCAAAAAAAAAAAAATAGTTGGGGTTCTCGTGTTAGCAAATAGCAATATTATCACATCAGAAGAAGTCAAATCTGGACCAAATCCTCCTGACCACATGACCTCCAATTAGTTGACTTACGGATATTTAGTTTTTTTTTTTTTTTTTAGTTGAAATGTATATCTTAGTAACATATAGGTGTATAACAATACAATGAATAACAGAAGATTCTATTATTTTCTTCTCTCAATTTCTCCTTTTTTAAGTTTATGTCACTGCCACACTCGCATATTTGAATCACTACTCATGCAAAACCCACACAAGACCTCAGAAATCAGTAAGCAGCGTATCCAATTTACCTCAAATTTAGGCAGTTTTTTTTTTATGATGTTGAACAGGTTGGATTGTACAGGTTATTGTTTGTGATGTTGAACATGTCTGGGTTTTGATCGTACAAGTATCCTTTTGATGCTGCATTGTACAAGTAGATTTTTAAATGGTCATTTTAGATAAGGTAAAACCTGTTTGGACATGATCAAACAATCGCTTGAACATGTTTTAGACATTTTAAATCGTACAGGTACCTAAAACTCGTTCAAACAATCGTTTAGTTGGATTGTTTGACCCACACGATTGTTTGAACATGATCAAACAAAACAAAGCATTGTACACCAAAATATTTCCCCTAAAACATGATCAAATATCACAAAATAAAGTAGCCTGTCAAACAAGGGCGTATACAGGGGGCTAGGCCGGGCCCTAGCCTGGCATAGTCCCCACCCTGTTAAACAAGGGTGTATGTAGTGATTTTTCTATTGGATTATTTTATTTTAAACTTAATACACCCTAATTTTATTTTATTTTTTTTGGATGCACCCAAATTTTTTTTAGCCCCTAACATTGCTTCCTAGTAAAGATGGTTCCAATGGCTTCATGCTCCTTTGACATTAACCCAAGCGTTGGTTCGAAAGCCTCAAATGAAGTATTTATCACTGTCATGTAGAATAAAAATAATTTAATTTCTAGATAGACATAATGTTACGACCAAATAACAAGATAAACATAATCCAATTTATGGAAATTAATTAGCTTAGAAATATTTTCCTAAATCGGCTGGTGGTACTCCTCCTCTACAGTCCATCTCATTAGGTATTCTGCTATTGGGCTGCTTCAGTCCCCTACGTTTCTTCTTGTAGTTGGATCGTGCTTTAATATGAATTGGGGAGGACGATACATGTACTCCGGACCAATTGGATTAAACGTTCCGCATATGTTTCTCTCATAATCACAATGGTCACTTCTTTAATACAATATGCCAAGGGATCAAAACCATAATAAACCTAGTGAGGTCGGGGGTTTCATTCCTATTAGGCGCCAACTTGCGAAGGATACTCTGAGGGGATTAGTCGACGGGCCCCTAGGCCCAAAAGATACCCTGATATGTAATTCTGAATTCAGTCTTCTGATTACTTATCAAAAAATAAAAGAGTGAAAAGATCAAGATCAAGGATGTTTCATTCCAAAAAAGGATAGTAAATCACCTTTATGGTGTGCGGACAAGTTATGGCATAGTGATGTGAATTTTCGCTAGCGGAATATAAACGTGGAATTGAAAATCTATTCTTGTATAAGAAACACATGAATCAAGCAAATTTCGAAATTAATAAAAATAAAAGGATAGATTGTTCAACCCAACAAAAAGTTACACGAAATAGAAGGATGGAAAAGAGCGGAGTTGGAAGAAGCATATTATGCCGTAGAAACCCATTCAAACATAATATGGAATATCAACCCCTAACCAACTACTACGCTAGAAACGAATGTAAACCAGGGGTTCAATCAAATGTCTACCCAAAGATCTACTCTATGATAAATACGAGTATCATAAAATCAACATTTAGATGTACGCTAAGATGCATGCAACCTAACTAATACGCTAGAAACGATAAACCAAAGGTTCAATCAAATGTTTACACAATGATCTACTCTATAATAAATACAAGTAAAATAAAATCAAGTTTTACATGTATGCGAAGATGCAAGCAACCTAATTCTCTTTAGAATAAGAATTCAATAAACAAAAAGATCTCTCTTAACACTCATAATGAAATTAACGTAAAAACCTGTATAAAAAAAGAGTGAAATTTGCCTTTAAATAGGCTACAATTTTAATGGGCCAAAAGTTTGAATCCCTAGACTTTATTTTAGCCTTGTCTAATTTAAATCCTATTAAAATTGGACCTTACCTAAGTAAGTAGCCCATGCTAACTTAAACTAAAAAATTATCTAATTACATAAAAATTCAAAATTCTCACAAACTAATGGACTAATTTAATTTAAAATACATAATAAGGAAATGAACATCCTTATTGGCAGCTTCTAGCAGGGGCCGTGGTCTCCACACGTGCAACATCTTATATGCTTTATCTGGTCTCCATAAGTCGCGTGTAAACTTTCAGTTTGAGAACAGTTCCGAAAATAATAACTTATTATTGGACCGTTAGAATTTGATATACTTTTGTCAGAAAATATCTTGATAAGTTATGTCATAGGGTGAAATTTCAGTTCGATCCAAATATGTTCATACATCTGATCGCCAATAAAATTGAAATTGCACAATGCTGCAAATAGCATATCGTGAATGAACAAGACCAGTTTGTTCTAAAAATCATATCTCACGATCGGACCGTTCAAATAGAATATTCTTTAAACACAAACACGCCAAATGAGTCTTCTGACGCCAGTTGAATTTTCACATTTGTGTCTCTAAAGAAATCATGAAACTGTGTTATGCTGTAATTCACATTGTAAGGTTTTATTGTCAAAATTTGTCTCGAGCCTACAACATTCACATCACATATCGTGTCCATTAACCACAAGAACAAGTTTCATGCTTCACAACACATATAATGATTCTCACCAGTATTGGTTACGTAGTAAACAATTATAACTTGTGCAGTATGCTCCAGCTAATCCTCACGATCCTCATAAGGGATGACTATATGCTACAATTGATAACGCAATTAAATACATAAGTAGACTTATTAAAACATAATTAATAATAAATACATAACTAAAAATGCAATAAAAAAAATTACAATACAATATTTTTTTTTGGTTTACTATTAGCATTACCATAATTTTGTTTGCTTATTATTGCCGTATTAATATTTTATTTGTACATTTACTAATATTACTTCAACCCAAATAGACAAGTAAATAGACCTTGTTTTACTTAATAAAGTTTTACTACAATTGTTTCATACGATTTTTCTTCCAAAAAATCTTTTTACAATAGAAATAGACAAGTAAAAAGGAAAAGTCAACAAATAGACAACTACAACTATGGTTTTTAAAATATAAATAGACAATACCACCTAAACCCAACATATAAATAAAAAAACTAACTATAATATTGGGCAGGCAACATAAATAAGCAACAACAGCAACTCACCTAGAATAGCAGCAAAAAAACCTACCCCAAAAAAAGATTAGCACCAAAAAAAAGGACAACAGCAAATTAGAGACAAACAAACGTGGGCGTGCAAACGGATTAGGTACGACACGCACGAAAAAAATGTGTAAACATGCCTAAATCGCATGCATGAAAACGTGTGTGCGGCGGGCCATTTTTTTTCGGGAAACGTGCATGTGATATCTGTCTATTTTGAAAAACATGCACGTGGCGAGCTAGAAAGTGTAGCCCACAAACCGTGGCATGCGATGCGGGTTGACCCACACTGCACGTATGCCTATCTCTAAAAACATGCAAAGATGTGTGTGGTGATTAATAAATGGTTAATATATTTTATTATTTTTAACTAAAAATATGCAAACATACGTGCTTCGTTAGAATGCGAGCTGACCTGACATGACACGTATGTTTAGGGCGCACACATATTTACAAATGTGCACGTGCCGAATTGGATGCAAACCATGGCGTGCAGCCCGCACCGCACATATGCAAGTCTCTACTTCAACTCACCTTGACCTTAGAAAAGCGAAAATGGTCGAGTAAAAATGTTGAGTTAGAAAAGTGAAAATGGTCGAGTAAAAATGTTGAGTTAGAAAAGTGAAAATGGTTTTGAATGGAGTGAGGATAAAAATTTACCAGAGTGAATGAGTGTTTTGTGCAGTCTTATTATGCTTATAATTGGCTTATAAGATTTTTTTTTCAAAAAATGAGAAATTATTTTTTGAAAAAAGATATTTATAAGCCAATTATAATTTTAAGAAGGCTTCGCAAAATATGGGCAGAGTTGGGTGGTAGTTGGTTAGTTGGTTGATAGAAACGTGAATGGAATTGAATGGGGGTAGTAGATCTATTAAAACAAACGCTGATAATGTTAATCCTAGCATTAATTGCAGGATTAGTTAATATCATTATCTAAGACACGTTTCAAAGAAAAACGCTGTCTATGACAACATTTTTCTAAAATGCTATCTTAGACAGACTGAGGGCAGATTTGAATGTCAGTCTCTGACAATAGGGCAATGTAAAAAATTTGCCTACACCAAGTTCTAGAAGTAAAGTAGGTTGTGACTGGCAGAAAGTGGAAGTCCAGGTTCCTAAGACTTAACTAGCAGACTGCGTTTTGATGCACGATTTTGATTTGTCTGATGTGTAAGCTCTCTTTTAGGGAGGTTTTTTTTTTTTTTTTTAGTAGTTAATCCGTGCATCCTGTTTCTTTTAAATCCACAATTCTACATAGACTTGTTCAATTGGACCATGACCCCCCAATGGGACCCCGCCTACTTCGGTATCCTTCGGGCCCACTGGCCCTCCTCCGACTAATCCAGGATGTCCTGCGACAGATTGCATCCAGGTATGCTCACGGAGGA
>JAOWBN010219098.1:0-13345 GCA_028565015.1 Pinguicula moranensis | reverse complement strand
AAATCTCAGAGCAACAGCCCTACCATTGAATTCAGCATATTAGACAAGAATGGAAACAAAACTTGGGATTAGATTTAAAAGTCCAGCATCTATAGTGATGTTGGAATCGCATTTCTACAAGCCCCTAAGTCTGCATCTTTACAGTAACTGAACTTCACCCCCTTGTAATCACACTTCGAAAACTAATTCATCAATGATGATACTAAAACTAGGGCAAAACCCTCCTCATTTTTTCACCACTTCGATGTATAACCAAAAACAAGGTCAATCTTGGCTTCTGTCATTGCTTAATGTACTGCCACAACGCCAGTTCAAGCAGCACCCGACCTAAAATCTTCAGAAAGGGGTGTGAAGACCTCAAAAGTAATAAGCTATCATTACTAAATATAAACTCGAAGGACAGTTTCTGCAGTGGCGTGGTTTGCTCTAAATGAAGCCAACTTAGGATCCAAAAGCCGAAGCATCCAGAATAAGTATTCTTCTATCCACCATACAAAGACTCTTTTCCTTGGTATATATATACAACGCAAGGCTTCATGTATCAGAGACTCCTCGGATCTAAATAACAAATGGAATTCAAATATATTTACCATCCTGCCGGGTTCAGAGACTGAGAAGATTAAAAAAAATGTCCCAACCTTTATACTCAGGAATTAGCCATTTATTGAGCTAATTGTAACTTAATATGGGTTCTGAACAACAAAAATACATGAAAAACCAATATATTCCAGGTTTGCAATGAAGAAAAGCTGAGGTCAAAGAAAAAGACGTGCTTTTTGTCAACTAAAACAAAAGTCTCTGTTTCCAAGATTGAGAATTTTCATAGTGCTAACGAACATTTGACATTATTCGATTCGATGAAAGAAGGATTGCAACAAGTACCTGGATCTGAATGAATATCGCTACAGGACTACAACAAACTCTACTGGCGGCGATTAATAGCCCGTCCAACGAATCAAAGTACCACATTTCCATTGCAATCCCAGCCAATCCTACGTCCCAATAAAAATTTAACTATAAAATAATCCAATTGCACCCGAATCCTCCTTCCGTTGATCAAGGAAGGAATGCAATGTGCTAGGCGAGAACTTTGCCCTATTATCTGACGTTCAATAAAGATACATAAATAAGTCTGTAATTGGACTCTCCAAGTCTTCCCCTCAGATGGCCATTGACGGATGGAAAGAAGCGAGAGAGAGAAAAAAACAGTGCAGAGAGAGAAAAACAAAACAAAAGGAATAGTTTGAGCGGCCGCGGTAATTTATA
Source organism: Pinguicula moranensis (assembly GCA_028565015.1). NCBI lineage: Eukaryota > Viridiplantae > Streptophyta > Magnoliopsida > Lamiales > Lentibulariaceae > Pinguicula > Pinguicula moranensis. Next base: position 12,079 of record JAOWBN010219098.1, on the reverse strand, counting down.
CTTGTAGGGTGATAAATAATTAAATATTACTCTTTTTATTTGTTTTCAGTTTTAGCAGCTTTCGATAGTGGGACTTTGGAGGGAGAGACCGTTGAAGAGATCCAGGCTGTAATTGGTCTGTGTCGCCTGTCGGGGTGTCCCACTCCCACGCGACGGAAGAAAGATGCAAACTTCTGGTAATTATGCTGTCTATTAAAAAAAGGCGAAATACGGAATACCTCCAAAGAAGATAATTGAGGCCGATTTGATGGATAATGTAGTGCAAATTTTTGAAATTTTAATTTAATATATATTATAATCATTGTGTTCAAAAAATTTTTGGGGTCCAGATGATTAATCTTGGACTTTAGGCTCGTGATCGTGATCACAATAAATTGTTTTGCCATAAGTAAGAATTGAACCCTAAACTTCTTGATCATTTCAGCATTTAAGTTCAGGTCATCCACCCATAGGTCGATGTAATATGATAGATTAAAGTTGGGGCATGTTAATTCTTATTCGCACCTACACATGCACACACAGTGATAATTTGCTGGTCGTTTCACCCCTCCGCTACGGGAGTTGTACGGTGTGGATCAAATTGAACATTTTCTTGATCAGATCACTGAATCCTGTGGGGATATTTCTCATGCCCATTGAGAAACTCTCCCAATTAATTTTTTGATCCAAAAAATTAATTTTTTTTATTAAAACAGGCGTACACCTAAAATAATATGTACAACATCAGGTTTAAATGCAGTGCCTATGCAAAATTACAACACAGTAGAGGATTTCCTAGCCAATCTGATAACCCTAATCCGACTTCTAACTTATTGTATGCATTTGCCCACAACCAAGTAGCTACTTTGGTGTGTTCTAGAATTGTTTCCATAAAAGGTTCAACTCCTTTGAATATGCAAGCATTTTTTGCCTTCCATATATCCCAAACTAGACTGTGACACATTGATTTCCATACTTCACCCCACTTTTTTTCTTTTGATAACGCCCAAGTGAAGTATGTAGTGTTGTTGTGGTATATTACTTCCCACTGATTCATACCCGAGCCATTTGTACAGCTTCTGCAACATTTTGTATGAGATGCTACATTCGAAAAATGTGTCTCAGGGTCTCTTCGTGTCTATGGCAGAATGCGCATCCTGGTGCCGGTAGCTGGACCGTGATTAATCTTCTGCTAAATATCTTGTCGAACATAGATGTTCGCTCTTGGTTTAACCTCCACACAAATGCATGTATTCATCTCGGAGATCCTGTTCCCCAGCTTGCAACTAGTCCTTCCTGTCACTGCAAAGTGTAACCCATGAAGTGTGTTAGAACTTTGTATGCTATTTTTACCATGTATATCTGTTTGTCCCTATTCGGCTGTCATCTCCAACTATCTGCTACGTCTTCAGTTATTTGTACCCTTGTAATAAGAGACTCTAGAACGGGTATTAGTAGTAACTCATAATCATAAAGAGGTCTACGCCAGTGCCGTAGCCACACAAGTTCCGCACTCTCCCTGCATACTTTCTTTGCAACCGTCGCCTCTTTATCAGAGGTGATCGAGTATAATCTATGTGATACATCCGATGGGCATCCTAGAATGGTCCACATCGAGTGCCATAATTTGGTATCTTTTCCATCCCCTATTTTTCTTTTCATATTACTGTGGAACGAGTAAGAGAAACACACTTATTTAACTATATCCTTCTATCATCTGGATGCTCTACTGGAAGCTGATATCGCTGTCCAATCCCTATGTAGACCTTCTGGTTGAAGATATAATGACTGAATAGTTTTATTGAACAGATTTTCTGTATTGGACATGATTTTTCAAAGCCATTTTTCTAGTAATGCTATATTAAATAATTCTACATTTTTTTATTCCTAGCCCCCCTTTGCATATTTCTTGACATATATTTTCCCATTTTATCCAATGAATCGGTTTGTTTTTTGGTTTATTCCCTCCTCCCCATAAGAATTTTGATTGTATTTTTCGAATTGTTTTAAGTATTTCTTTTGGAGCTTTAAATGCTGATAAATAATATGTTGTTAATCCTGTGAGAGTTGATTTGATAAGGGTTACCCGCCCACCGAAGGCAAGATATACATTTTCCCAGCTCCTGATTCTTTGTGTTATTCTTTCTATTACTGGTTGCCATGCTGATTTATTTCCTGGGTTGGCTCCTAATGGTAGTCCGAGGTATACTTGGGGGAACTTTGTTGTCAAACAATTGAGCTTGTCAGCATAAGCTTGAAGCTCCTCAATCGGTACATTTACCCCCATTAGGCAGCTTTTGAAGAAATTGACTTTTAATCCTGAAGTCATTTCGAATAGCCTCAGGATGCCTTTCATAGTATGCACACTTTCCCCATCTCCTTTACAGAAGAGGAGTGTGTCATCGGCATACTGTAAGTGTGATATTGGTGTTTTTAATTTACCAAGTTGTAGTGGCTTCCACTTGTTTATGTCAGCTGCCAGATTTACCATTAAGTGAAGTCCTTCTATTGCAATTAGGAATAGGAAAGGGGACAGAGGGCCTCCCTGCCTTAAACCTCTTTGCAATGCGAAGTCTCCAGATGGGCTACCATTTACCAGTACCGTTGCAGTAACTGATGTGATACATTCTTGGATCCAGCTTATCTATTTTTCACCAAAACCAATTTTTTTTAGCATCTTTAGTAGATATCCCAAGTCTACCGAATCAAATGCTTTTTCAAAGTCCACTTTAAAAAGTATTGCCTTCCGTTTGTTTCTTTTTTCCTCTTCAATTATCTCATTAGCGATTATTACCCCTTCCGTAATTTGTCTTTCTTTAATGAAGTCCATTTGGTATGGGAAAATAATTTTATGTATCACCTTACTTAGTCTATTTTCTAGAATTTTTGCTAAGATTATGCGCACTTCCTACCAAAGATATGGGCCGAAAATGCTCAATTGCTTCTGGACATTCTATTTTTTGTGCTAACACTATGTGTGTAAAATTAATTCTCTTGATTAGTTTCTTATTTTCATGGAAACCAATGTCTTTTTATAAAGTAGAAATTAAAACCATCTGGACTTGATCTCTTATTTTGTGCAAATGACCATACTGTTTCTTGAATTTCGTCCTCAGTGAATAACTTTGTTTGATTCTCATTATCTTCCTCATTAAGTCTATTAGGTGCCCTAATTGCTAGGTCAATCCTATCTTGATAGTCAGTAGAATAATGCTTCTTAAAGTGCTCTTTAATACCATTTTTAACTTCACTCACACTTTCTGTCCATGTTCCGTTAGTATTTAGTCCCCTTAATTCATTTCTTTTTCTATGATTTTTAATTCTTGCATGATAGTATTTCGTATTTTCTTCTCCATCCTTAAGCCATGTTGTTCTGGATTTTTGATATAGTATTTTATCTTATCGTCTAAGTAAAATTTCAAGGTCCTTTTTGTCTTCTTTATTTTGTCTTAATTCTGATTCTGTTAATTCTTATGTTTCTGCTTTATCTTCACATTGTGCTATTAGCCTTTGTTTATTTTCTATATTATTCCCTACATGCCCAAAGACTTTCTTATTCCAACCTTTCAGAGAGTTTTATCCCCGCCTTCTCGTATACTCATCTTTTTCCCAAGTTGTTTTGATAAATTGTTTCAATTCCTTATGTTCATCTTAACAATTTAGTGTTCTGAACGGGGTGTGTCCCCAATCAATCCGGAAAAAAGGGAATCGATAATAATTGTACAAAGTTATATTTTGTATAATCGCTCGCATTTTTAATAAGTTAAATATCATGGTTTAAACCATTGATCAAGAATTAACTTTTTGTGCGAGAGGACATAACAGATGGTTATAAAATGTTGTAAATACTTTTGTGGTTTTTGTTAATAAAATTTTACTTAATCAAAAATAAAACCATTTATAAGAATAACAATGGTGATGACTGTCCCAATCCGCCCGACCCAGCCTGTGGTGGACGAGTCATGGCACATACGGGATAGGACGGGTTGTGGTCGATGTCAAACCTAGCCCGCGTCACGCACGCCTCTTGAAATAAGTTAATCATCCTCTTTAGACAAAATTCATTTCTCCCTAAATGTTTTTTGGCCCAAAAAAATAAAATAAAAATTCCCAAATCCTTTCAAAACTAGGGATCAGGTGTTCATCACGGAAGTACTGCAGAATTCACGGTGCACATAATCATTTAGTTGTGTTATGCCGCTATGGTTGACTGGTCTATAAATATTAAATTAAAATAAAAAAATAAAAAATTAATAAAGTAAAATAGAAAAGGTCCCATCAACTTGACCGTTACTAGGCAGAGTGGGCCGCATTCTGCTATGGGGCAAGCCCGATTAGGGTTACCAACCGGCATAATTGTCATCCATAATTTTAAAAAATTAAAGTACCTGGACAATGTATCATTGGTCTTTGATTTTATTGGTTATAAACTCGTTTAAGTACGGCCAAATCCAGCATTCAAACTTCCCTATTTCATCTATCGAAGAAAAGACTTCTCTACAAACACTGTACAGAGTCGATTTGCCTGTTGTGCATTGATAATTTTGCAAGCAAACATTTGATTAGGTTGATTGTTTGTGGAATTTCTCTACAATTCCAACAACAGTTGGCCCTATCTAAAGACCTATAAGTATCTACCCTACAAAACTGATCACATGATGGCCGATGGGATATTCTTGTGGTAAGCTAAATGCATGGGTCCAAAGGCATATTTAGACAAGCTAGCAAGCCCGACAACTTTGGGTGTTGAAATTTTTGAAGAGGTTACCCTAAGAACCTGTCCATGGGTCCACGTGTGGGAAACTATGGAATGTAGTTTTGTCTTGATCATCAACATTTAGGACCACAATACAATAACGAATATGGGGTTCAAAGTTGCTTCGTAAGGAAGGCTAAAGTTTATTTAGAATTCAAATTTGAGGTTTCGTACAATTCACACTCTCTTGACAAGGGACAAAGATATTGAGATCCACTCAATATTAGAATAGAAGTCCCGTTGTATATAAGTGAATCAGTTTAGTTTACTCATAACAATATTGAGATCATTTATCATAACAATATTCACCTATTTTTCATTTTTTTTCAGAACGTCATGAAACATGTAAGCACCAAAACACAGACAAGTATTCGAGTGAGAATATCCGCGGTTTGGTTTACTCAAAATCATATGAAGGAAGTAATGTGCTCAATGTTTTAAACTGTGATTTTGCACAGGGGAAAATATATATTAATTCTTTGAACATTAGTTCAACTACAATTTTACACCCCCGTTCGCTTTTATAACACTTTACACCCCACCCCATCCCCCATAAAGTTAATAAAATGATATTTTAAATAGTCTTAGCATTATAAAAAAATGAAATAAAATATAAAATAAAAAATGCATAGAAATATTGTATTATAATATAATAAAATTATAAAGTTAAAATAGCAGATGTAATAATAAATACAATAGTAAAAAAATAAAAAGAAATGATAGTAAAATGTAGAAAAATACTAAAAAATAAAATGCAACAGCATAATAGAAAATAAAATTATAACCATAAATGTTACATAAATGAAATAGATGTTACTCAAACAAAAAATTAGGATAATGATAATAATTTTTATTTTTATTTTTACAAAATCTCAATTATGAGAGCTCACAATCCCCATTATTTTATTCCAAAATTTAAACAAAAGCAAGACCCGTACCTTTGCTCTTTCACACTTCAAACTCGCACGTAGGGATTAGTTGAAGGCTAAGCATAATCTGGGTTGCGGCCCAGTGGGCCTCAGACCAAATCGGACCGTAAACAGCACCAAACAATGGAAAATCTTGGCAATTGTTTTTTTGTATAACATTGAAAGTTCTATGGAATATTTGAAGAGATAACAGAGAGATTGAAATCTAAATTAAACTAATAAAAGTCTTTCAAAAATTGGTAAAAATATGTGCGAGTAGCAGTGGCGGAGTCATGGGTTCGTGTTGGGTTGGATCTGGTTCGGTTGGGTATACACATTCTGATATTGCGATAAAAATTGAAAGAGTCAAAATGTGTCAAATCAACCTAAGAATTATACCTCAGTTTTTGGATTTGTTTTTTAAAAAATAGATAAAGTGTGCAGCAAGTGGAATCGAACCCACGACATTACACTAAAATCCTTAAAATAAACCAACACAATAAACAAACTAAGCTAAACGAATCTTGTGCATTAATAGAAAATAAATGTAGTTGCAATATGATAGGGGGAGCGAATTGAAAAAATAAATTTTTTTACATGCATAATTGTTAATTTTTTAAATCTTTAGGGAGCCATGGTCCCGTGGTCCCCAATTGGCTCCGCCACTGGTGAGTAGGGTGGGAGAACCCCTCCCGACATGAGCCCAAGACTCAGACCGTCCGGGCATGACCACAACACGGCTCAGATGTTGTAAGCATGACTCAGATTATCAAACTTTAAATTGCTAAAAGAAAAGATTAAGCATATTATTGAATGAATATCCACCTATGAAATAAAATTCCATGCAAAGTATATGAGGTGTCACTACCTAAGAGCTTCCTATGCTAGATGTCGAACATACAATGTAGGAATGGACAAGATGTCAAAAACTCGTTATGATTAGTTGGATTTACGCTTACAAGATTTTAAATCTGTATGCGAATATAATTCTGCCATGTTTAAAATTAGCTCTCAACTGAAATTATGTGGTGAAACGATTGTCGATGAGGACATGCTAGAGAAAATATTTTCTACTTTTCATGCCACCAATATGCTCATGCAGAAGCAATATCGTGAAAAGGGTTTTAAGAAGTACTACAAACTAATTTCATGTCTTCTTGTGCCCGAACAAAATAACAAGTTGCTGATGAAAAATCATCAATCATGCCCCAGTGTTTCTGCTCCATTCCCAGAAGTGAATGCAAATACATATAACCAAGGCCCTCACCGTGGACGTGGAAATCAGGAAAATCATCCTTACTCTCGCCGCAATAATCCCAAAAATACAATAACTACCAGAAGTGGCAGGAAAATGAAAATCTGCAAGGTTGCAACAAAGAATTCCAGAGCAACAAGAATGTGTAAAATGTTTGCCATCAATGTGGGATAAATAATCATTAGGCCCGTATCTGTCGTATGCCAAAACACCTTGTAAAACTTTATCAAGCTTCAAAAGTTAAAGGGAAAAATATGGAGACAAACTTTGTTCAAAATGATTTCCTCCATTGCAAATTTAATTTGACACATTTAGATGTTGCTGATTCCCTTGCCTACCTCGATCCTATAAATAATGGCAAAATATCTAACTTTTTGTATTTTATTTAATTCTCAGTATTATGCTTTATTTATTTTGTAATCGTTACTTTATTATAAGTTTGATTCCTTTAATTATTTCCTACCTTTTATTTATTTATTGAAGATAATTATGAATTTATCCAAATCAAATAAACAAGATGCATGTCTCGTAGATAGTGCAACAACACGCATCATACTCAACAATAAAAAAATATTTTGCCTTTATATCTACAAGAAAAAACGTATGTTAATACAATATCTGATAGGGCCAAATTAATTGAAGGTTTCAGAAGAACACAAATTGTACTACCACAAGGGACAAACATCACAATTAATGATGATTTCATCTAAGTCTCGATGAAATTGATTGAGTTTTAAAGATATTCGCCGAAATGGATATCATCTCGAGACTATAAACGAAAAAGATGAAGAATACTTATGCATTACATTAATTATTTTGGGTAACAAATACATCTTAGAAAGATTACCTATAATATCCTCTAAAATGTATTACCAATAAGAATGGTTAAGGCTTATGATGTTGAAAATCTGAAGAATACTAAAAATTTCAAAGTTTGACCTAACCAGTTTGGCCATCATGGATTATTTATGATGTGAAAAATTATAGAGAAATCACGTGATCATTCAATGAAAATTCAGAAGATTTTTCAATCCAATAATTTTCATGTGTTGCTTGCTCTCAAAGTAAACTGATTATAAGGTCTTCATTAAACAAAGTTGGGTATGAGAACCCTACATTTTTTAAAAGAATTTAGGGAGACATGTGTGGATCTATATACCGACCATACTGACCATTTAGATATTTTATGGTTCTGATTTATGCATCAACTAGATAGTCGCACGAGCGCTTATTATCTACTCGCAATTTAACTATTGCAAGATTACTTGCACAAATAATTCGCTTGCGAACTCATTTTCCTAATTTTTCAATAATGAAAATTCATCTAGATAATGCTGTTGAATTTTCATTACAAGTATTCAATGACTATTGTATGTCAATTGGGATAACCATTGAATATCTTATTGCGCATGTTCATACGCAAATTGGTTTGGTTGACTCATTCATTAAACACCTTCAATTAATTGCAAGGCCAATGTTTATGCATTCTAAACGCTCCGTATCTACTTGGGGACATACAATTTTTTATGCAGCAACAATTATTCATATAAGGTCAACAAGTTATAATAATTTAACCCCGATGCAATTGATTTATGGTCAAGAACCAAACATTTCCCATCTAAAAATATTTGAATGTGCATTATTTGTACCAATTGCTCTTCAACAATGCACAAATATGGGCCATCAAAGGAGGATGAAAATATATGTTGGATATGGATCTCCCTTGATACTTAAATATTTAGAACCATTAACTGGAGATTCATTTACAGCAAGATTTGATGATTATCATTTTAATGAATCAAAATTTTCAACATTAAGGGGAGAAAATAAACAGTTGGAAAAGACAATATCCTGGCATGAATCTTCAATATCACATTTTGATCATCATTCTCGATGGTGTGAACTTAAAGTTCAAAAGGTTATTCATTTGCAAAATTTAGCAAATCAATTGCCAGATACATTTACCAACCTAAAGAAGGTAACCAAGTCTCATATATTAGATGCAAATGCTCCAGTTAGACTTAATGTCCAAGAAGGACAAATTTCTACAGCAAATGAGTCTAAATCACGTATGAAGCGTGGAAAAACAATCGGTTCCAAAGATAAAAATTCTTGAAAAAGAAAAGGAGTAAACATAGAGAATGGTACTGAAGAGGAAATAAAATCTTTAGAAGAGATCTGTAATACTTCTGAAGAGTCAAACAACATAAATGAAGGAATTCAGGTACCTAAAAATGAGGAGATCTCCATAAATTGTCATAACGAAAAAAAGATGGAATTAAGATGAAACAAACATCGACGATATTTTTGTTCATAATATAGCATGCGATATAATGAAAGAGAACGGAGATATTGAACCTACATCTATGGAGGGATGTAGATGCAGACATGATTGGCCAAAATGGAAAGAAACATTTGCTTAGTTCTATAAAGAAATGTGAAGTTTTTAGATCAATAGTCTCTATACCAAAAGGTATAAAACCAGTAGGATATAAATGGGTGCGAAAAAGAAATGAGAAGAATGAAGTTTTGAGATATAAATCATGGTTTATTGCGCAAGGTTTTACCCAACGATCAATCATTGATTACGAAGAGACTTATTATCCTATGATGAATGCAATCACATTTCGTAATTTGATAAGTCTGGCAATTCATAAAAAGTTTGAGATGAGACTAATGGATGTAGTGACAACCTATTTATATGGTTCACAAGAAAATAATATTTATATAAAAATTCTTAAAGGGCTTAAAGTGTATGAAATATAAAGTTCTAACTTTTGAGAGATTTATTTGATCAAACTAAATAAATCTCTAATATGGAATGAAACAATCTGGACGTATGTGGTTCAATTGTTTGAGCACATACCTATTAAAGGCAGATTATGAAAATGATCCAATATGATCATGCGTGTTTATAAAGAAATCTGTATTAGAACTTGTCATCATTGTTGTCTATGTAGATGACTTAAATATTATTGTAACTTCTGAAGAGTTATCAAAGGTAGTAGCTTGTTTGAAGAAAGACCTTGAAAAATGAAATTGTGTTTATGTTTTCAAATTAAGCACTTAATAGAATGAATTTTTGTGTATCAATCTAATTATTTGGAGAAAGTATTCAAAAGATTTTATACAGATGGAGCCCATCCATTGAGTACACCAATGGTGGTAAGATCATTTGATGTGAAAAAGGATCCATTCCGCCCTCATGAAGATGGTGAATAATTTCTTGGTTCTTAACTACCATATCTTAGTGCAATTTGAGCACTAATGTATCTTGCTAACACGACCTGATATATCATTTGCAGTAAATTGACTAGCAAGATATAGTTCTTCTCCAACTAAAAGACATTAAAATGGAATCAAATACATTTTCCGGTATCTTCGCGAAACAATGGATATGGGTTTATACTATCCCAGTGTATCTAACCCAAAATTAATTGGTTCTGTTGATGCTGGATATTTATCAGATCCACACAAAACTAGATCTCAAACTGGTTATCTATTTACTTGTGGTGGTACAACTATTTCGTAGCGTTCTGTTAAAGAAACATTAGCTGCTACTTCCTCCAACCATGGAGAAATCTTTGCAATTCATGAAACAAGTCATGAATGCATTTGGTTAAGGAACATAACCAACATATTTTTGGAATGTGTGGCTTGAAGATCAAGGACATTCTAACTATTTTTTATGAAGATAATGCAGCTTGCATTTTTCAATTGAAATAAGATTTTATTAAAGGAGATAGAATGAGCCATATATTATTTAAATTTTTCTTTACACATGACCTTCAAAAAAGGGGTGACATCAATATCGAGCAAGTTCGATCATGCGACAATCTGGCATATTTGTTCACTAAAGCATTACCTACTGCAACTTTTGAAAAGTTGGTCAAAGGGATCGAAATGAGGAAACTCTAAGATGTGGACAACGGAGGGAGATGATAAAATCATGTAATATTTTTTCTTCTACAGAATTTTTTCTCTTTGGGTTTTCTTAGTAAGGTTCTAACGAGGCATGATAGAATTAATATTCAGGGGGAGTATTATGGAATGAATATCCACCTATGAAATAAAAATCCCATGCAAAGTATATGAGGTGTCACTACCTAAGAGCTTCTTATGCTAGATGTCAAACATACAATGAAGGAATGGACAATATGTCAAACATGCGAAGAAGAGCAACACAAGTGTTAGAGAAAATGGATGCAAAATGACAAATGGCAAGAGAGAAGCGGCAAATGTCCCTAGCCAAATTCTATAAATAGGGTTCTTCCATGGGATGAAATTTACACCAAAACATTGAGAAATTTGTAATGAGAAAAAGTGTAGAATTATTCTTTAGAGAAGAAAAGTAATCTTCCGAATATTTATTATCCTTTATAATCATCATATTGTTATTATTATTAATTTCAGAACAAAGGAGGCTTTGTTATATATGGTTGAAGTCAAAACTGATTTTCTATATTTGGCGTACATGTCAAGGGTGGATTTAGAAAGAAAAAAATTAGGGTGGGCTAAAATTTTTTTGGGGGTTGTATACAAATATTTTTGGGGTGAAAATAATTTTTTTCAGGGGGTGATATTTTTTTTGGATAGGTGGGTGAGAGTGACAAATAATTTACCTGTTCAACAGTCGGTGAAAAATAATTTTTTTTATCGACTCAAACAATAATAAAAAATAAAATTTAAAACATTTAATACATTAGAAAGTTAACTTTCAATAAAAAAAAATATTAACATATATATATAAAACCCTGCAACAAAAATATCTCAATATTTTTTTAATTTTTATTTTATTTTATTTTTTAACAAAATAAGGCCAAAGGAAGAGGGCAGTCTGGACCGGTCCCGCCCTTAGTGCATGCACATTTTTTACTAGTTCCCTTGATTGATCATTTATGGTGTGATCAATCGTGCTCATGTTTGTGACTTGTAAGCCTAGTCAACTAGAAACAACTAGAAAAGAACAAAAAATTACCCTTTTTTCCTTCCGAATTGGTTATCTAAATTTTCTTTGAATATAATTAATCTAAAATATCTTAATATATTTTTAATATTATTACCCACACAATACTTAAAAATTATAGTTTCACTCCTGAAAGATTCATTTTCTGCTCCATTGACTTAGAATGAAGATCAAACACAGAGTCCACAAGCAATGAACTTATAAAAAAACTTTCC
>JAOWBN010219097.1:0-25258 GCA_028565015.1 Pinguicula moranensis | reverse complement strand
TTAACAAGGACAGGTTCCTCCAGCCAAGTAGTTCCATCCCAAATACCATTGATTTTGTTCTGAGATCTCTTTGACTTCAAACTGTGATGAAAGAAAGCAGTATTCTCATCGCCCTAGCGAATCCATTGTAGTCTAGATTTTTGATAGAGAGAGTTGTTAAGCTTACTCGTAGCAATGTCTAGTTTGGATTGAAGGTCAGCCAGGTGCTCTTGATCAAAACTGAAAGAATTATCTGATTCCACAGCTAGCTCAATGGCCCTGATACTCTGAAGGAGAGACTGCCTCTCTTCTGCCAAATTTTTGGAAGTGGACATATTCCATCTTTTGATCTCCTCTCTTAACATTTTAAGTTTCAGCATTATTCTGAAGCTCCAGAAGCCCTCAACACAAAAACTGGACCAAGTATGATGTATCATCTCCATATAACCATTATCACACAGCCATACATCCATGACTTTAAAAGGAACAGGGCCCCAATTCCATAAATTAGAGGACAAGCTTACTGGACAGTGATCAGATCCAACTTTATCTAGAGCACTCTGTATCCATGTATCACCATTTTCTAACCACTTATTTTTCACCAGAAATCTATCAAGCCGGCTCATGGCTTGAAGGGATTTTAGTGACCAAGTATATTTTCTGCACTCTAGTTTTAAGTCCTGCAGATCCAATCCACTAACAAACATGTTAAAGAGAGCAACCTCTTGGGTAAAATTATGAGAAGCAACACCTTTTCTTTCTTCCAGTGCCAAGACAACATTAAAGTCACCAAAAACACAACACTTATCATCCTTGAAGGCCATCAGGCTGTCTGAGAGAGACTGCCACTGTGATTGTTTCTTTGAGAGTTCACCCGGACCATATACATTAACTAAGTGAGACCGTACTGTATCACCTTCCCATCAACCAGATACTCCAATAAAACCTACACCATTGAACATGGATGATCTACGGAATTTGGACTTATTCCATAGGCACAAAAGACCACCAGATAGACCATTAGCACTAGAGAAGCACCAATCATAGTCGGAGTCAAACCATAAATATGCACATAGTCTTTCATCGATGATAGCAAGTTTTGTTTCCTGAAGGCCTATAAAATCAGCTTTCTCCTTCCATATCAAGTGTTTAACTTGTCTTCTTCTCTCTATACTCCCCAAACCCCGAACATTGAATGTGATTATCTTCATAGAGTCACTGATTTTTCTGTAGCCAAGGTATTCTTGGATGATACTTTACTGTAATACTTTGAAACCTCATGATAAGCCCTGGACATTTCCTTAAGCCTGATATGGAAATTCTCCTTTTGATTACCATATTGGATACCAAGTTGGGAACCAATGTGCATTATCCTATCCGCTTCACTGCCCGAAAGTGATGAAGTGCACACCAGATTATTGGTAGGAAGTGGCAACGGTGGGATGACAGATGACTAAGCAGATAGGTGACCAAGCCAATCATCCAAAATAACCTGTTTTTTTTTATTGATGAGTCCTCTTCTTTCTTCGTTTGGCTTCTTGTTTTTGGGCGACCCTTGCTGACCAATGGCTTAGGAAATAGAATATTTTTAGGACTGGGAGTAATGCTAACTGCTGCTGAATTGTAATAGAGAGGAGGGAAATTTTCCATTGTCAGAGGAATATCACTAAGCACACCCTTAACCAAGATAGGAGTTAGAGATTCTTTTGGCTTAGAAGTTGTAGCAACCAAAGTGTTAGCTGTTTCATTTCTAACCAACAAAGGAGATGTAGCTACATAAAGTTTACTGTCTGGAGTCCCCAAAATCGGAATTAGAGGATCTTGAGCTACAAATGTTATAGCTCCAAGAGACATAGAAGCCATGTTATCCTCATTGACCCCCTGAGGAAAAGAAATAATAATAGAAAAACTTTGATCTACACCTGCAAGCTTGGATTCCTCACTACCACCACATAGACAACTTGTTGTTCTGTAGGGCACAATTGCAATTGGGCTTGCTTAGTTTTACACTGTGACATAGACCTCACACAGTCATCAGGAGAAACCTTCAACGCAGCTATAGAGGGAAGCCACCAGGCCAGGTTTGAAGGTTGCCATAGCTAAGTTTCAATAGGTATTGACATGTCTTCCTCAAAGGTAGTTAAAGGGGGAACAGATTCCGATAGCACCTCAAAGCTAGGATACACTGCATCCTTGGCCAAATCAGAATAGAATACCACAGAATTATCATCAGGAGAACGGGCAGAAATCATTGAATGAGTGTCTGAGGCAGATACCAAATCTGCATACCCCTCTAGATTAGACTTGACATATTCCATAATATGGAAAGGATAAATACCACCATCAACAGTCACCTGCACTAACTGATCAATCTTTGCACATATAGGTACCTGGACTGTTAAGAACACGGCCTCCAAGTTTTTGTTAGATAGCGTAATATCATCAATACAAATCAGATAACCTAATTTGTTCCAAATAGAAGTTAGATTCGACTGAGTCCATGCCTGAAGAGGTAATCCAGAGATCCGCAACTTGCACGTGCGAACAGTAATTGTGGTATTGGAGGACCATGGTGTAACAATATCTACACAGATTGTGAGCCAATCCTTATCCTTCTGTACTTGAGAAGATCTACCGGATCATCTTCCCACAATAAGACCTTCTCAGCAGAGAGAGGGCTAGCCGTCACACTTAGATACGCCGAAGACTTTAAACCTCTCTGAAAATCTCTGAAGTTATAGTGACTATGCAAAGTGGCCACAAAACCGCGTTCAAGCCATGCTCTATATTCCATAGAAGAGCTAATCGATAATATTTCCGACTGAGCAATGCCTGAGGTGGAGGCTACACCAGTTGCAGGAACAACAAGCGGCTGATTGTGGATTGCGACACTGGCAGTCTTAATACCCTGCTTCGTCATAGAGGGTTTTGGATATCTGTCTTGGTTAGCTTGCAATCTATATGACCCGATCCAGGTATTGTTAAGCTTGAATAACATAGTTTCAACATCCTCCACTTAATCTAAATCTACAAAACCAAACTGCCGACCTCGATTGTTCGCGTGCTATCTTGAGATTAGGAATAGAGCCTTGAAGCTTCAGCACACGATGAATACGATCAATATCACAACTCTATGGAAAACTGGTTATGTAAAAGCTAACCACTCCTAACTTGTTGACCGAAGGCTACTTCCTTAATACAGAGACTCTGGGACCGAGCTTATCATGGACAAAGTGAGGGTTTTGGGCAGGAAGTGGTGGGAAGGAGCTGAGATATGGTAAGGACTGAAACATTGGAGCCTTGCCTGCTGTGATTGCAGCACGCATCATCCTCCTGATCTACTGTAGAGGTAGCATCCAGTGAGTCATCTATACGAACAGAAGCAAAGAAATGATGGGGAGATAGAATATAGATTAAGCTTTATGGTAACTCCCCCAGGCGCGAAAGGCGACCCCGGGGGAAGGAGGGGAAGAAGAGTTGAAAAGCTGCACGACATCAACAGAGAAGAGCACGAAAAACGTCGAGCATGAAGGAGGAAGGAGGAGATTTACTATAGATTGGAGTCGCCATGTACTATAGATCGGACCGGGAGTAACTTGTCATTGGGTTATGTGAGATTAGTTCTCTCTTTTTATTTTAAACTGTTATTCGACTTTTCTTCTTAGTCAAGTGACGTCGAATTGATATAGAACTTAGGATTGATTATTGGTTAGCACAAGTTTCTTTTAGGGGATTATTTGGTGGCATTATTGGTTACATAAATAGTGACATTTCGTTGGTGGACACAAGTTGTCTTCAGGCGAAAACACAACAAATTCTTACCTTTTAGATCTTATTTTTGAATCTTGAATTGGTGTAGGGATTCCCCACAAGTTCGGCAATGATTGATATCATTTGGTATCAAAGTCAGGTTTAGGATGTTTTTCCCTATGAATCAAAGCTTAGGTTGCTTAGCTCATTGTAGTTTCGAGGCCAAAATTTGATTGGTAGTTTATCTTTAATTTTCTTATTTTTTCATCAATTTTTGAGTTGTAACTTTTCTTTTAAAAAAAAAACGTTCCAACAAAAAATTGTTCCTAAAAAAAATGAACGAAAATTTTGTTTGGCTCGAGGAAAAGGTTTGACTTGAAGTTGGCTAACACAATAATAAGAGTACTAGAGTAGTAAAAGGCAGAGTGGTGAGGTTCAAGAGAGGATAGAAGACGATTTGAGTGATGAGTTTTTCATTTACTAACCTTTTTCTTGCAGGTACAAACATGTATCTCAAAGACAAGCCCGTGAGTAACTGCGCAGAGGATGATATTCCTCAAATGGCCAATCTTGAGCCGGTGATACTACGATGTTTGGTCATTTCAAAAGAGGAGTTTTAGAAATGTATGTCACGAATAGAGATCTGTATGATTAATAGGGCATCCACAAGCCACGCCCGAAAGACCACACCAAATGAGCCACATGTCAGAACCGTTCTGTCCAAAAAGCATAAACCAGCTAATGTCACATCTCATGATAATTCTAAGCTTTCTAGAATTTGTGATCGTGATATTAGGTGCATAACATGCAGAGGATGGGGACACACTTTCATTAAATTCCAAAACCATAGAGAGATACTGCTGAAAGTGCTAAAGAAGACTAGGAAAAAGGAAAGTAGCATTAGTGCCACACCAAAATCCAAAAAGGTAACATCATATGAAATTGTTGGGAAATTTAGCCAAAAATGGTGCAAGTCATAAAAGCAACACACGTTCTTAAGGTGAAAAGTATTGATGTTATACCATACATGAGGGATGTACCATCTGTCGAGAGTGCTAGTAGTATCCAGCGAGAAGATGTGCAAATTGTAAAAGTTGAGAACGATCTCAATGTACAAAGCATCAATTCTGAAACTGTGTCGTGAAATGAGAGATAAAGAAAGAGATATTGAGAGTGATAACAAAAATGAGAGAAAAAAGGCCTTTAGAGAAAAAATCGAGTGAAAAAAGTGAGTTGTGTGAAAAAAGTGATGGAAAATAGAATGAGAGAAAATATTGAAAAATTTATGGCCCAAAAGAGTGAAGATGAAATATTTTTTATTTATTTTTGATCCTTTGATTGTATATATATACAATTAGATGCATTGTTATTTACTAATAAACTCGTTGGCGCACCACCGAGTGAAATTGTTTATTATGTGTAGGAATCTTACAAGCCTTGCAGTTTACTAGTCATCCAATAGAATGAGCCTATGGATTTTGTTATTGGAGACTTTGATCAAGACAATTGTGTGCACTGGACCAAATATGAGGTGATCAAAGCACTTCAGATGCAAGAGGAGGGATCGTTCAATAGGACGCATGTGCGTGAATGCATGAAACTATGCGCATATCTAGGTAAGGAAGCTAATGTGAAAGGTTCATTGTCTCTAAGGTATTCTTCATGTTCCTTCTTAGATACCACATTACTTGATTGAGAAAACTTTTTTTATTTCTATGCTGAAGGTTTTGATTTTGTAATATGTTAGATGCGCATAGAAAGACAGTGTTTTGTGATTACTATGGAGACTTCTTATATGTGCCTAAGAAGTTATTGCATGGGTTATTTTCCTTTGTATATACACAATTAACTGACTTTGAATACATCCAAGATGGTAATGCTCAGGGATTTGATTTTGTGGATGCATGTATGTGGTTTGATAAGCCTATATCTACGAAACGTGCCTTGTGTGAATCTATTTGTTCATCACAAATTTCTACATTGATTGTTCATCATAAATGAGTACACGTGCTTTTGCGAACAAAAACAAGTTGTTTGCTCTTAATTTATATTATTTTGATGTGTTTGATGTAGGCAAAAGAATGACAATTAAGAGGCATAATAGATTTCAGTTTAATGTGAATGAATTACATGTGCCAAAGCTTTCAAAGTGTGAACTATTTTATCAAGAAAGTATATTGCCATGATCTTAAGATTAGAAATATGCTTGCATGTGATGAGTTCCATCATGATGCACTATTGTTGCTTAAAGTGCATGGTGAATGCTTGATAAACATGTTGAAATTGTAACAATGTTAGAAATTGAGCAGGAGCATGTCATGGCACATTCCTTGGAATTTGATTTTGGAATTAGGTTTGATGCATGGACATGTGATAAACATTATGGAGTTTGATTGGATGGATTGTGTGTACTTATACGTCCATGGCATCCGAGAAAAGGTTATAATGTTGTTGTGATTGGAATGACTCTAGATGTCTTGTAGGATTATTGCATTATATATCACTTTGTATTCGTTGGTAAAGCACGCATGTTTGATTGGTGCTTTAATTAAATTGTATTGCATGACATACCGAGGATTATTGGCTAGAAGCATGTACAATTTTGGGATTACTTTGAGGATACTTCATGGAAAGGGGTAGGAATTAATTTGTTATTTTCTACTGTTTGGGTGCTACATATTGCAACTAAATTGTTATTATCTGAATTTACTTCTGGATTTAAACCATTGTTGCAAGTGGAGTTAACTTCTCTATCCTTGATAGTATGTGTTAGCTTATGTTGCAAAGGGAAGACATAACTCTTTCATGAGAATGGGGCAAATGGTTAATAAAAGTAGCATGGTACATTTTGTTTGTCAACCCAATATGGGATTTAAGAGGAAAATGTTTGATATGGGAGATCGGATGTCGTTTCATTGGAATCATGCTCAAGGGCGTTCAAGTTTCCTACGTTGAATAGACACATCTTCCAAGCTTGACCTACAAAGTAAGTATGGTGATAACATGAGTTATAGTAGTAGTGTTTCTTTCATTTGATGCATGCTTGGATTTGAGGGCCACAATCCCAAGGATTGAGAGGATGAACCCATAATGTCCATTGAAGGTAAAAATTGACTCAAGAAGGCCATGAAGCCCGCCAAACAACATGATCCACTAATTATTACCAATGGACCTAATACAAGTATGAGGTTTAAGAAATTGAAGGAGACCCTAAATCAAAAGCTCAAGGAAATGTACGCTGAAAATATGACATTTTGAATTTTTCGACACCGCTGCTCAAAAATGTCAAATAGGCCCCACAACCCAATTGAGAAGACCTATTCCATTAAGGTTCAATTTATTTCCCAAGAGATGAAGTCCAAGGCCCAAACAATCATGTGGAAAGATCTAAAAATGTGGAGGAAAGAGAAGGACGAAAGATAAAAGTGGCAAAAAGTAAAGTTTTTACAGTTTAGGGAGTTTGTCACTTTACCTAAGGAATGATATCCTTCACAACCAACACTACTTTGTACAATCAAGAAGCTTCCTAATATGAATCTTTGTCGAACTTTTGACCCACCCCCACCCCCCACCAATTCGATCATTCAAACACACAATCTAAAACGGACGAATTTGTTGTTCTTTCGCATGAATACAACTTGTGTCAACCGATGAGTAGTCACGATTTTTATACCAGAATGTCGCCAATCAATCCCCTAAAAGCAACTTGTGAGAACCAAGAATCTCAAGGGTAAGTTCTATGAAGACGTTACTTCTCTGGTATGGAAAAGATAAGTCAGAAATTAGTTTAAAACAAAAGGAGAATACTTCTCACAATTCAATCAAAACGTAATGTGTCTTCAAAGTGTTCGGCCATGACCCCTTTTATAGGGAGAAGAGTGGCCAAACATGGCTTGGTCATGAGGAGACAAGATCAAAAGGGATAAGGGAATTGCCTTATGAGGCTAAATCATGTTTAGCCTTTTTCCCTAGCTTTCCTAGCTAGATTTGGTCATTTCCTACTTTTCATTTATCTAAACTAGGTTAATATCTATCTAAGTAGAGACCTTATTAAAGGCTAAAAGTCGTGCGCCTCTATTATATAAAGAGGAGCAACACCCTATTGCAAGAGAATTCAAGTTTTATGCAATTTGTGAGATTAGCATTATCTTTTGATTTTGAACCTTCTTCGATTTATCTTTTCCCTTTTGAGTTAAGTGGCATTGTGTTCTTGGACTTATCATTCAACTCTTGGTTGGTTTCTTTACTTACCTTCAGGGCGTCGTGTGTGGCATCTTTTCTATCACAAAAATCGTGGCTTTCGTTCGTTGAACACAAGGTGTTCTTCAGGTGTTCGAAAGAACAAATTAATCCTTTCTCTTTCTTGAAATATCGATATAGTTGTTTTGTATTGTCACAAGTTCAGTAATGATACATATCACCTTTCTCCCTATAAAAGGGTGCATGCCCCCAAACACTAAGACACACAAGTTTTTATTTAAGTTTTGTGAGAAGTATTCTCTTTTAGTTTTAAACTTTCTTCGATTTATCTTTCCTTTTTTTGAGGTATGTGGCATCGTTTTCTTGGACTTATCATTCAATTATTGGTTGGTAATTCAATATCAATAGGGGATTTTTTTGTTGCGTCTTTTATCCTTACAAAAATAATGACTTTTGCTGGTTGGAGACAGTATTTTTCAGGCGTTAGAAACAACAAATTCATCCTTTTTTCTTTTTGAAACATCGATCTAGTTGTGGAGTCTTGCCACAAGTTCGACAATGATTTATATGATTTTGTATCAGAGCCAGGTTTGGAAGATTTTGCTCTTATCATTCAACGTTCAGGTTGCTTAGCTATCTATAGCTTTGAGGCCAAAAAATTGTTTGATAATTTATCCTATTTTTCGTACTCTTATTTGAATTTCAAATTGTAACCTTGCTATTTTTCAAAAACCAAAAATCATTCCAAAAAAATAGAACGATTTTTTTTTGGAGGAAAGAGCAGGAGCAAGGGTCAAAATGAAACCAACAAAAGGAAATTTTCGATACCCCAAAATACCGTTTCCTCAAAATTGGTACAATCAGCAAGAGATCTATTCCAGTTTGTTCAAATTTTCAGTGATGAGTTGAGTTCATCCATACTCAAATTCAAGACCCACACAGTCAAGTTTGGTACACTTCAATAATTCTCAACCTTGAATCTAGTTCCAATCTTTACACTATTGTTGCTTAGCTTGATAAAAGATTTGAGTTGAAGTTGGGTAAAACCATAGAGAGAATACTTGAAAGGTAAAAGGCCGAGTGGTGAGAGTCAAGATAGGGTAAAAGACAAATTGAGTGATACACGAGTGCTTGAGCGAACATCTTTAAGTGCATACACGTCAGGGAGTGGTGGGAATTTTTCATACTAACATATTTTTATGCATATACGACATGTCTAGCAAAGACAAAAACGTGTTTTACTCACTTAATCAGCATGAGCTTAATGTACACTACATGGACCTAACGAAAAGCATTAGCAATGATAGAGAGAAAGACTTGCACACCCGAGGGAACCAAAAGGTTTGTCATGAAAGGACCATCTAAGGCATGAAAGGGATCTCCATGGGAAAATACTTCACCCATGGATGTTCCAAAGATGTATTAAACAACTTGGAACGGATGCCTTCAAGGAGGGGGGTTGAGAGCACCATGTCCCTTCCCCTGGTAATTGTACACCTTCCAGAATTCATGCTCATTATATGAGGTGCACCACATGCCAAGGATATGGACACATGGAGTCTTGTTTTCTTCAGTGTCATGGCTGGAAAACTAGCACAAGGTTATCTTGAATCATACTACACAAGCTAAGGGGTAGCAAGTGAAGAGTACAGGGTTGAAACCACGGAGAAAGGAGGTGTATTATGTACTGCCTTTGTTCTGATTTGTTGCTGTCAAAACATAAGAAAGATGGGGGAATTTGTTGCAAATAAATACTGAAACTATAACCAACTAATTAAAGATGAAATCTAGATGAAATATCAAAGGAGAAACCTACTTATGCTGACCTTTAGTTCATGAGGAGTAGCCTTGGAAGCAAGAGGATCATAGGTGCACATTTAGACAATTTATGGTACTTAATGTGTAGTTTGACAACCACTGCTTTCCCATTTGTAATCCTGACTCCCTAACTCAATTATTAGAGCAGCATTAAGATAAAAAAAAATCTCATTAAGAGTGTGAATCTAAGAGATCTAACCGAATACTCATTCCTCTACACTTTAGTTTTATGTCACATTAACTAAGAAATGGACTTACCGTCTCATTGGATGGTTAAAGATGCTATCCTATAAGGTTTTAGTGAACTACCCAAACCCCTAAATCCTTACTAGCTATTGGTTCAATTCTTATTTGGTTAGATGGCCAATCTAAGTCAATATGAAGAAAAACATGCATGTGTATCTAAAAACTTAAAACTAATACCATTTGTCTTGCTTTGCTTTTGCAACTCACCAATCCTTCCAGGCACCCTTAGAACTTGCAGATCAACAGAATAATGACGGATTTAGCTGAGTATAATTGGTAAAAATAGCAAGGTTCCAGCAGAAAAAGTCATGGTAAGACAATCTGCTCAACCTTGCTGCAGACTTTCTGAAACTTTTTATTGCTGAAGTTTTGACTGTCAAGTACAACGTTTTTCTGTCCCTAACTCGACCTTCCTTATACCCTTTTCACTCTTCCACTTTATACACCAACAGGTTGTCAAAAAAGATGAAATAATACAGATAACAGTTCCCTTGAAGATAGGGATTTGTTGGACCATGGATACGAAAGCTGTTTCAAATTATATTTTGAGTTTGATCTTTCTCCAGATTTCTTTTAACGTGGCATGCATGTCTCTGTCTTTAAGTTGTATAGAAGCGCATGCAGGTAAATACCTGAAGACTTACAGAAAAATTCATGATCTTCATCAAACAAGAAAAACTGTCAAGACAATTTTCTTTCTACTCTGCAGGTTGATCGAGTTTGCTTCTTTTAGAATTTTTCCTGGGCTTTTGGTCTTTTGAAATCCATGCATTAGTGATTCAGTGTGTACCTAAGCTGTATGTGAACATTTGGCTTCAGATGGATTATGCTAATCACTCTGATGCACCTCTAGTAGCTCCTAGAAAACGCTTCACGATCAGCTTGTCTCTGCTACTCTACTTCCTATTCTGCTGTAGAATGAACTTGCTGCTTTTTTCAGCTTCTGATCGTGGTCACTTAGATTCAGATGATCATTGTTTGGATGATATAGGACCTGATCTTGAGTAGCAGCAGGATGAAATCAACAAGATCAGTAAGATTTTAGACTTTTGAAACACATTGGAGTAGAAGCACTAGAATGAGCAGTCTGTTGAGGTTGCACTTGATCTCCTTCGTGAGATTCCTGATAGTCTGATTGTAGCAGCCTTGAATAGTAGGTAATGTGGTCTTTTTATCTGTATCCACGGATCACACAAGGCAGCAAATATTAAGGCTTAAACACTGCAAATTGTTAGAAGAATAGAAGCAATTCATGCATTGTTGTTATGAGCACAAATGCTGCTATCAACACACCTTCAATTAATGTCCAAACAGTGAAGAGATAGTGTTGGACATTTAAAGGAAGCCTAGGCGGAATAAGAACACCATTAGTGCCACCACAATCAAATAAGGTAACATCATATGAGATTGTTGGTGAGATTCAGTAAGAAAAGGTTCAAGTCATTGAAGTAACACACGTTCCTGGGGTGAAAAATATTGATGTTATACTACCCATGAGGTATATACCATCTCTTGAGAGTGTTTTTAATATTTAGTTAGAGGATATGTAAATTGTAAAAGCTGAGCATGATCTCAATAAGCAAAGCATTAATTTTCAAATTATAATGGTTTTTTTTTGTTAATCCAAAATTCAGTATAAAAAAGGTATGTACAAGGGAAGAGAAAGAAATTATAACAGTTAGTGAAAATCGAGAGAAATAAATAGAGATTGAGAGTGATGAAGATATGAGGAAGAAAGAAAGATTGATAGTGATGAAAATACGAGAAAAAAGGCCTTGAAAGAAAAATAGAGTGAAAAAAGTGAGGAAAAACATAATTAAAGAAATAGTGAAATATTTATGGCCTAAAAGAGTGAGGATGAAAGATTTGTTTTTCAACCTTTGATTGTATATACATAGAAAGAGACTTTGTTATCGGTACCCCATCGAGCGATATTGTTTCTTTTGTGCAGGAATATGAGAAGCCTTGTAGTTTGCCATCCAACCAATAGAATGAGCCTATTGAGTTCATGGTTTGAGACTTTTATCAAGACCATGATGTGCATAGGAGTAAACACGAGGTTACTAAAGCACTTCGGAATCAAGAAGATGGATTGTTAAAGAAGAGGAAAGTGCTTGAGTGCACAAAACCACGTGCAGACCTAGGTTAGGAAGCTAATGAGAAAGGTGCATTGTCCCTAAGGTTTTAGCCACGTTTCTTCTTAGATACCATATTCGATTGTGAATATTTTCAAGATTGTTTTGCATAAGGTTTTGATTTTGTTTAGCAAATCACTACAGGGACGTCTCTCTAGAATACATTTGAGCTATGTACTCATTACGGAAAGGCATGAATATGTTGATAGCTATGATGATTATTCTGGTAGAAAAGCGGATAATAGCAATGATCCAAATGCTAAGATTTGTCACACGCATAGATGACGCATGGGGAGTCTCGGTAGTTCACCCTTAGCTACACACATCGAAGAGTAATATAGACTTGATCAACTAGATTGGTGTTAAGGTTTTAAGCCTTTGACTCCATTGTCTTTTCATTTTTTACCATATGGTTGGCGGATGTAATAGTACCTATAATAGGCACATGTAAATATTTAGTTTTATTAATATAAATGTTAGCTTTTCAAAAAAAAAAAAAGGTTTTGATTTTGTTAATATATTATATGCTTGTGAAAATATAGTGTTTTGTGACTACTATAGACCCCATGACTTCTTATACATGCCTAATAAGTCATTGCATGAGTTATTTTCCTCCATAAATACACAGTTGCATGATTTTGAGAACATTTAAGATTATTATGCACCTAGATTTGAATTTTTAGATGCATGTATATCGTTTGATAAGCTTCTAGCTAGCGAACATGCATTGAGCGTATCTATGTGTTCCTTACGAGTTTATTCATTGAATGTGCATATGAATTCTTTTGTGCAGTTGAACTCACGTGCTTTTGAAAAAAAAATGAGTTGTATTCTAGAAATTAAGATTATTCTTATGTGTTTGATGCTGTAAAAGAATACTAATTAAAAGGTATAATAAATTTCAATTTCATGGGATGAATTCCATGTGCCAAAGCTTTCAAAGTGTGAACTGTTTCTCATGATTGATGCTACATTTGTTAGTTCTAATTATCTCAAGAAAGTAGAGTACCGTTCATCTAAATTCTTGCCAAACTTATGACAAAACCCCATACCACTTCAAGATTGAAAAATCAAGATCTAAAAGTGACCAATTTATTGTGTTTTCGCTTGAAGACAGTGTCAACCAACGAGAAGTCACAATTTATCTAATCGACAATGCCACCAAATAATCCAATGAAAGCAACTTGTCCTAACCAAGAATCAAAGACAATTTCAATATGAATTTGACGCCATCTGACTGGGAAGAAAAATTAAGTCGAAGAATTATTTAGAACCAAAAGAGAGAACTAATCTCACATAAGTTGAATCAAAAATTGAATTCTCAATACAAAGGACGTTAAGGCCTTTATATAGGCATAACTAATCCTATAATTTTAATAAAATTCGTGCAAAAAGAATAAGGAAATTTTAAAGTAACTAGGAAACTAATCTACGCTAGAAATTGGACCGAATACATGTCCTATGCTAAGAAGGAATTTAGGCAAGATTTTACTTTTATTAATAGACACCCAAACATGTCTTGTAGCTTCCTTAGGAGTCATGGTCTTGTAAAGAAGCTTCTTGGATGGACAAAGGAGTGTTGGTTCTGAATGGAACATCTTTCGTTAGGTAAAGAGATAAAATCCCTAAATTGTAGGAACTTTATTTTTTTTCCACGTTTGCCTTTCCCCATGATGGTTTGGGCCTTGAACTTCACCTCTTGGGCTAGACATTGAACATTAATGGGTTGGGTATTCTCAATTGTGTTGTGTGGCCATTTGACATTTTTGGGCCGTGGGGTCCAACAATTTCAAATGTCATATTTTTAGACCACATTTCCTTGAGCTTTCCGTTTAGGACTTCCTTGTCAAACACTATCCTCTTGAATCTCATATTGAGTTGACAAACAAAATGTACCGTGCTACTTTTAACAATCATTTGCCCCATTCTCATGAAAGAGCTCTATCTTCCCTTTGCAACCTAAGCTAACACATACTCTCAATGATAGAAAAGTTAACTCCACTTGCAACAATGGCTTAAATCCAGAAGTAAATTTAGATAATAATAATTTGGTAGCAATATGTAGCACCCAAATAGTAGAAAATAGCAAATTAGTTCCTACCCCTTCCCATGAAGTATCCCCAACATAATCCCAAAATTGTGCATGCTTCTGGGTAATAATCCATGGTATGCCATGCAATAATTTTAATTATAGCACAATTCGAACATGTGTGGTTTACTTACAAATACAAAGTGATATATAATGCAATTATCGTGCAAGACATCTATAGTCATTTTAGTCACAACAACACTATAACCTTTTCTTGCATGCCATGGATGTATAAGTACATACAATCCATCCAGTCGAACTCCATAATGTTAATCACATGTCCATGCATCAAACTTAATTCCAAAATCAGATTCCAAGGAATGTGCAACGACATGCTGCTGTTCAATTCCTAACATGCTCTATCAAACTTTCACCATGTACATTAAGCAAAAAGAATGCATCATGATGGAACTTATCATATTCAAGTATATCCTTAATTTTAAGATCATGGCAATCTACTTTCTTGATGTAATCATAACTAAGAAATGTAGTATCAATCATGACAAATAGTTCACACTTTGAATGCTTTGGCACATGTAATTCATTACATGGATTTGAAATCTATTATGCCTCTTAACTGTCATTCTTTTGAATGTATCAAACACAACAAAACAATCTGAATTTTGAGCAAATAACTCATTTTTGTTTGCAAAAGCACGTGTATTCATTTGCACAAAAGAATTCATGTGCTCATTCATTGTAGAAATTTTTGATGAACAAATAGATTCACACAATGCACGTTCCCTAGGTAGAGGTTTATCAAACCACATACCTGCATCTCCAAAATTGAATCTCTGAGTATAACCATCTTGGATATGATGCAACCCAAGTTGCACCCGGCCCATATATTGAAAGAGCCATCCACGAGCATACCATTTAAGAGCCCAATGATGGCGTGAATGAGCTCGAGAGGAGTGATACATTAAGGCTTCAAGAAGTCCCAATTACACGCCTAAGAGCCTAGAGATTTAAAGAGGTATTAAGCTTATTTATCCAAAAAGTTTAGGCCAAAGTAGTACAAGATGGACCCCATGGCCCATCTACCATTAGTGGGGCCCATGGCCCATTGGATAAGGCTGCCAAACCCATCATTCTTCTTCAAGTCATGGATAAAAAAGAAGCCCAAATTGAAGGGCTAAAGCCACGGCCCAATTTTGAAACCAACAAATTAAAAACACTTGCCCACAAATTGAAGACACCTTGTCCACAAAAGAGTCCTACACGTGAAGGACAAGAGAAGTTGGAGTGAACAAGGCTTTGCCACGAAGAGTCCAAATCTCATGGGATACTAAATCGATTAGTCTATTTCTTTTTATGCTTATCTATAATAAGTTATTTCCTAGTCTTATTTAGCTAATTACAGACCTAGTAGCGTGGAGAACTCATGCTTCCTTCTCCCTATAAAAGGGTGCACTACCCCAACTATAAAAACATACAAGTTTTGATTTTAAGTTTTGTTGGTTTTGAACCTTTTTCGATTTATCTTTTCTCTTTTTGAGTTAAGTGGCATCGTGGCTCTTTGACTTATCATTCAATTATTGGTTGGTAATTCAATACGTTTAGGGGTTGTTTGTGGAAGCTTTTATCTATACAAAACTCATGACTTTCATTGGTTGAACACAAGGTTTAGGCGTAAGAAATAACAAAATCGTTCTTCTACTTTTCTTCAAAGTATCGATCGGGTTGTGGAGTCTGTAAGATCTCCGAAAGGTATACTACGTATCATGATGCAAAATTTGTGCGGAAGAGTAAACATAAGTGTGTGTTAAGCATACATAACAAAAATTTTAGAGATCTTTTTACCATGGATCTTTGCTAATTTACACAACTTGATTGTACAAGGGAGAAGGAATTTTATACATCTTGTAGAATCACTAATTCGTGCAAGAAAGCTCCTTCCATTGATGTATTCAAATGTTCACCCTCTAGAGTATTCCACACCACAACTTCTCTTGAGGTTTATACACCCTAAGTGTACAACTTATATGTAGATCAAGGAGTGCTAGCTCCAACCTTTAAGCCAAGGACTTAAAGCTTGACCAACTCCACATATTTGTGATAAGATTAAGGTATTTATATAGGTGGTCATGAGTCTAAAATGTACACATGTTGTAGCTAAAGAATAACATTTAACCATACCTTTACATGGGTTACAACAATTGACACTTCATGCTTATGTATCATGTTGTTGTAAAATCCTTCTCCATGAGGTTTCTATACACCTATAAACATGTGAGGTCGTGCATATCATGTATCTATAACCCCATAATGTCATACAATTCCTTGAAGTTTCAAAAAACTTCAATTTGGCCCCTATACATTACCTTAATCACAATTTGACCCCTCAAGAAAATGATGTTAATGTGTGTGACCCTATAGTTTCTCAATAACTTGGTAATGGACCTATAATTAACATAATAAAATTATTATTAATGAATTAAACACTTTTAATTCATTGTTCTTAATTCCAGTTCATAGATCATGAGTGACCTCTAGCAAGATATCATGGCCCCCAAGCATTGAGAATAGTCATTGAAGGAGACTATCCTTTCAAGAATTAGTTCTTGTGTAGTTGATATCATTTCACCAATAACATATTCCAGTACTTCTATATAGTAAAGTTGTTGGAACTCAATACGTCAAATGACGCAATGCATATTGGGTCGCAATAGAAATGGTCTCTTTGTATAATTACAAGGGTAAGGCCGCGTACATCTAACCCCCAGACAACAACTTAGTTGGGAATATATTGGGTAGGTTATGGATTGTGGTTTGTGGAAATATGGTGTTTTGTGATTACTATAGGCCCCATGACTTCTTATACGTGCCTAATAAGCTATTGAATGAGTTATTTTCCTCCATAGATACACAATTGCATGGTTTTAATTACACAAAAGATTATTATGCTCCTGTATTTGATTTTGGAGATGCACGCAATCGTTTGATAAAAAACTAGCTAGGGAGAGTGTATTGAGTATATCTATGTTTCCCTTACGAGTTCCTTCATTGAATGTGAATACGAATTGTTTTGTGCAGTTGAACTCACGTGCTTTTGAAAACAAAAAATGAGTTGTTTGATAGAAATTCTGATTGTTCTTATGTGTTTGATGCATTCAAAAAAATGATAATTAGAAGGGATACTAGGTTTCAGTTTCATGGGAATGAATTCCACGTGCCAAGGCTTTCAAAGTGTGAACTATTTCTTATGATTGATACTACATTTGTTAGTTGTGATTATATCAAGAAAGTAGACTACCATGATCTTAAAATTAAGGATATACTTGCATATGATGATTTCCACAAGATACATTCTTGTTGTTTAAAGTACATGGTGAAATTTTAATTGAGCATGTTGAGATTGTCTCAAAGTTAAGAATTGAGCATGAACATGTCGTTGTTTATCCCTTGGAATATGATTTTTGTATAAAGTTTGATGCATGGACATGTGATAAACATTACAGAGTTCGATTGGATGGATTGTGCATACTCATATGTCCCTAGCATGCGACAAAAAGTTATAATGGTGTTGTGATTGGAATGACTCTAGATGTATTGCATGATCATTGCATTATATATATCACTTTGTATTCACAGGTAATTTACGCATGTTCAAACTATTCTTTAATGAAATTGAATTGCATGATGTACCACAGATTATTATTGTCTGGTAGCTTGCATGGTGTTTGGATTATTTTTGGGATACTTCATGGAAAGTGTTAGGAGTTAATTCATTATTTTCTACAACTTGGGTACTATACATTGCAACTAAGTTGTCATTATTTGAATTTGTTTATGTATATAAGCCATTGTTGCAAGTGGAGTTAACTTCTATATCCTTGGGAGTATGTGTGAGCTTAGGTTGCAAATGGAAGACAAAGCTATTTTATGAGAAAGGGCAAATGATCAATAAAAGCAGCACGCTACATTTTGTTTGTCAACCCAACATGGGATTAAAGAGGACAGTGTTTACGAGAGATGGGATGTTGTTTAATTGGATTTATGTTAAATGGCGTTCAAGTGTACTACGTTGAAGAGACGTATATTCCAACTTGACCTACAAGGTAAGTATGGTGATCACAAGAGTTTTAGTAGTACTGATAAACGTCTGTTTATTGTAGGTTTGGATTTGAGGACAAATCCTTTTCAAGAAGGGAGAATGATGCAACCCAAGTTGCACCCGACCTGTCCACTGAAAGAGGCATCCACGAGCAAACCGTTGAAGAGCCCCATGATGGCATGAATGACGTGAATAAGCTCGAGAGGAGTGATCCCTTAAGGCTTCAAGAAGGCCCAATTATACGCCTAAGAGACAAGAGATTTAAAGAGGCTTTAAACTTATTGATCCAAGAAGTTTGGGCCCAAGGAGTACAAGATGGACAACACGTCCCTTCTTCAACCTATGGATCAACAAGAAGGCCAAATTCAAGGTCCAAAGCCACAGGCCAATTTCGAAACCAAAAAATTGAAAACCCTTACCCACAAATTCACGACACCTTGTCCACATATGAAGAGTCCAACAAATTGAAAACACTTGCCGACAAATTGAAGACACCTTGTCCAAAAAAGAGTCTTGCATGTGAATGAAAAGAGAAGTTGGAGTGAACAAGGCTTTGCCATGAAGAGTCCAAATCTCATGGGATACTAAATAGATTAAGCCATTTATTCTTTGCTTATATATAGTAGGTTATTTCCTAGTCTTGATTTTCAGTTTTGTGAGAACTATTCTCTTTTGGTTTTAAACCTCATTCTTTAAAAAAATAATGACTTTCGTTGGTTGAACACAAGGTGTTCTTCAGGCATAAGAAACAACAAAATCATCCCTCTACTTTTCTTCAAAGTATTGATAAGGTTTTGGAGTCTCGTCACAAGTTCGGCAAGGATTCATATCAGGATGTATTCAAAATAAGTTAATTGTGTATCTACAAAGGAAAATAACTCATGTAATAACTGCTAAGACACGTATAAGAAGTGTTTATAGTAATCACAAAACACCATCTTTCCATGTGCATCTAATACATTATCAAAATCAAACATTGAACATAGCAATCTTGAAAGTATTCACAATCAACTAATGTGGCATTTAAGTAGGAACGTGAAGTGACAATGAACCTTTCACGTTGGCGTCCTTACCTAGATCTGCACACAATTTCATGCATTCACGCACATGCCTACTATCAAACGATCCCTCCTATTGCATCTGTAGTGCTTTGATCACCTCGTGTTTGCTCCTATGCACACCATGGCCTTAATCAAAGTCTCCAATAACGAAATCCATAGGCTCATTTAATTGGATGCACAGTAAACTGCAAGGCTTGTCAGATTCCTACACATCAGAAACAATTTCACTCAGTGGTGCGACGACGAGGTTTGTTAGTAGATAACAATGCCTCTTTGCATGTATATAGAATCAAAGGCTAAAAAGAAATCGAAAATATTTCTTCCTCACTCTTTTGGGCCATAAATTTTTCAATATTTTCTCTCATTCTGTTTTTCATCACTTTTTTCACACAACTCACTTTTTTCATTCGATTTTTTTTTCTCATATTTTATCACTCTCAATCTCCCTTTCCTTTTATCTCAGTTCAAATACTATTAAAATTTCAGAATTACTGTTTTGCACATTGAGATCGTGCTCATCTTTTACAATTTTCACATCTTTTGATGCAAATAAAGTTGCACCCAACCTACCAAGACAAGAGGAGAATCACGTGATGACTTGTGGAGGTTTAGTGATGTCGAGAAGGGCCCTAAACGGCGTGATCCACTAAGTCTTCCCAAAAGCCCACTTACACATCTAAAAGCCATAAAATTCAAAAGGCCTTTAACTTTATGATCCAAGAAGCGTGGGCTATGGAAGAGGAGAATTGACCCCATGTCCCACCTATAGAAGTACGTCCCATCTACATTATCCAATGCATAGCCCACGATTGATGAACCAACAAATTAAAATGCATCATCCAAAATGGTGTCCCACAACTAAAAATATGGGTCTAGGACATGGTGTCTTCCAGCTTTTAATGGCATTTTTGGAGGAGCTCCTAGTATCAAACCTTGGAGAAGATCACAAGCTTCACCGTGGTGGAAAAATGTGCAGAAGCTTGCAGGATTAACCCAGTTTCATCAATTAACTAAACTTGGGGTGGGAAATGGGGAACAAACTCGATTCTGGTTTGGTATTTGGATCAATGACACACCCTTGACTGACTCTCACAATAGATTATTCAGAGCTTCTAGCAACATCAACAGCAAGGTGTCTGAGATGGGATACTGGGCTGATAATACTTGGCACTGGAATCTAAATTGGAGAAGAGGGCTAAGAGATTTTGAACTCGCTGATTTCGATATCCTATTGACTTCTCTACAGAGTGCTTCATTAGACATGCTCCAACAAGACAAGTACATCTTTAATGATAACTCTCACGTGTTATATATGGTGAATGAGGCCTATTTGAATATGAAAAACCTAAGAACCCTATTATCAGAAGAAGAGAAATAAAATCTTAGCATCATTTGGAACAAGATAACACCAAGTAAAGTAGGGATATTCACTCGGAAACTCATCCAAGGAGCTCTAACATACACGTGGGACTGAAGAGGAGAAACATAATAGACCAAGAAACTCAATTTCTTGCCCACTGTGTCATTCAGGTTTGGAACAAGAATCCATTCTGCATCTATTCTCTAAATGTCTTTTTATGATGCATGTTTGGAGATCTCTATGGGATTGGCTTATGCCAAACTTCCCAACTGATACTCCCCCACTTAGATGCCCCACCTCTATGGCTTTTCATGGAATGGAAACTGAGAGGTCTCAACATGGATGCCTGGAAAAGCATATGGATTGCACTAGTCTGGAATATATGGAAGACTCGCAACAAGGCTCACTTCCTTTCTCAGACGGCTGGTATACAAGATATATTGGAGATTATCCAACAAACCATATGGTGGTGGATACGAGCTAATAGAGTAATAGGGGTATTTCCCTACTCCTACTCCAACTGAATCACAAATCCCTTGGGATGTCTCATGTTTCATCTAAAATGGGACGGGAGATTGTAAAGGCTCAAGGCACTTAGAAAGGGTGGTAGAATCGTATCATTTCTTTGCTTTATAGGGGTCTAAAATTTTGCATATAATGTGGACAATCTCAAAATGGTGTATCAATCAGTTTAGTACTGCAAGGGGCAGGTACAAACACAGACCTTATATTGAGGAGAAACACACACGGGCACATATGCACTGGTTCTTGTAGCTAGCCAGATCTGGTATTTTAATCTAAATAGCATTGTAATGTGCATGTTACCCATATATAGTCTGTTGAGTATTCTTATACTAACCTGCAACTTTTTTCTGTCGGATGGTTTGTTGAAAAAGGAATAGGGTAAATTTTGCCTATCGGGTACTCTAAATTGAGAGGATATCACTTTGTGATAAAATTTTGCACATAACAGGTCTACTCTAACCATATTGTGTTGTTATGTGCATAATACAAAACTGAGATTGAAGGGCATTCAGAGGTTACTTACCTGCAGCTTAAGTGAAAGCAAAGTTACACTAACTTCTCTCTAATTACGCAGGGGTGGAAAATAGCTCAACAGGCATGGACTGAAAATGTCTGTTAGTGAGAGACACTAATTTTGCATCCTGACAATGGCAATAAAATAGAGCTACAATAGATCAAAGCTGAGATGATCTGATGCTCTTCAATCTACTAAAGAACTAAAACAATTTCAACACACACCTTTTCTCTTTCATGTCTGCCGTGTGGTCGGAGAATTCAAAGAAAAGACTTACCTACGGTATTCTGAAGAAATTTCTCTTCAGTGAGAAAGACTTCTTGCGGTGGGGGAATAAACCTTGGCAGGTGGCAATGTATCAAGAAGTAATTGAAGACAAAAAATTCATGTACCAATTAGCAAATGCTATGGGGAAGTGCAGGTTCGGAGGGCACAAGCCATACCATGATGCTAAATATATGGACTAGATGTTTCTTGCATCACTCTCAATCTCCAAAAGATTTCAAGTATGCAGGTTGAGTTGTGTACCAATCCATAGGATTGATATGTTGATAGTAAAGACTCAACTCATATTCTACAAGTCATGGTGAGCTGTGTACCATCCATAGGATGATAAGCTGACAGCTATGACCCTGGGCAAGCAATAAAATAATACATATGAGCGAACAACTTAGCATAGAAGTAATGAGATCACTAATGTAAAACCACTCTAGTTCTTTCTATTCGATGGATCACAACTTTGTAAATATTTCTTTTATTATAATGAAATTTTGGCTTATCTAAAAAAAACTTTGTTGAGACATTGCATTCCGCTTTGAGATTTTTTGCATTCTCTGGCATGTGTCACACTTGATTACAAACACCTGTGCATCTCTGAATAGTGTAGGGCAGTAGAATCCATTCTACCGTACATTGACTGTAGTCATTTTGCATCAAAAGTGTCCTCCACATTCCAGTGCGTGGCAGTGAGTTAAAATGGAACACATTTCTTCTACTGGAATACATCTGTGAATTACTGGATCTGAGCAGTATTTGTAGAATACTAGCTCATCCCACAAATATTACTTTACTTGAGAGAAAAATCTTTTCTTTTGCTGCCATGATGATCCATAGGGAATAATCTTGCATGCAAGATAATTTGCAATATCTGCAAACCAGGGTTCTGTAGTTCTGTACTTCCTTGGAAAACCAATAGTCTTTCATCTTGAAAGGAATCATTGATTGGTACGTTGTGCATGTAAACTCCAGTAAGATTTTTCAAGTCTGAGAGATGGTCAGCCACTACATTTTCAAATTCATTATTGTATTTGATTTCAATATCAAACTCTTGTTTGGGGCAAAATCCATCTGATCACCCTTGTCTTAGCATCCTATTTCAGCATGAGATATTTGATGGCAGAGTGATCAATATATACTACTACTTTACTTCCCAAAATGTAGGGTCTTAATTTGTTAAATGCAAACAACACTGCTAATAGCTGCTTTTTTCTGGTGGCACAGCTAGTTTCAGATTTGTTCAATGTTATCCTTGCATAGTAAATTATACATAATACTTTGCCCCATACATAATTTCAAATGGTTCACTCTAGTCAAGTGTATCAGTGATGGGTGTTGTAGTTAACTTATCTTTCAAGAAATTGAATACCTTCAAACAATGATCTTCAAGTTCAAACATTGCATAGTGGTATGGGGATGTGTGAAAATCTTTAATAAATCATTTGTAAAATTCTGCATGGCCTAAGAAGCTTCTAATTCCTATGACAAAGATTGGTGGTGGCAGTTTGGTAACAACTTCTATTTTTTGCTCTGTCAATTTCTATCCCCGAATTTGATACCTTGTGTCCCAACACAATTCCTTTATGTACCATGAAGTTGCATTTTATCCATTTGAGTACTAAATTTGAGAGTTCACACCTTGTCAGCACCAGTTGTAAATTGTTTAGACATCCTTCAAATGTTAATCAAACCACAGAGATGTCATCCAGGAAGATTTAAATGTTGCGCTCCACCATGTTAGAGAAAATAGAGGTAATGCACCTCTGAAAGGTAGCTGGAGCATTGAAGAGTCCAAATGGCATTTGGCGGAATGCAAATGTTCCATAAGGGGCAGGTAAAGGTAGTCTTCTCCTGGTCTTTAGGTGCTATATAAATTAGGTTGTATTGTGAGTATCCATCCAGATAACAGTAAAACTTGTGGCCTGCTAATCGATCTAATATCTGATCAATAAAAGGTAAGGGATAATGATCCTTTTTGGTTTCCTTGTTTAGTGTTATGTAATCCATACAAATTCTCCATCTAGTGATTGTCCGTTTGGGAATAAGTTCATTATGCTCATTGACTTCCACTGTAATTCCTCCTTTCTTTGGGACACACTGGACTAAATTGATCCAGTTACTGTCAAATGCAGAATATACCACTCCAGTATCCAAACATTTCAAGATCTCCTTCTTAGCTACCTCGTTCATGACTCGGTTTAGTCTTTTTAGGAAGCTACCACTAGTTTACTTCATTCTTCTAAGAATATTCGGCCCATGCACAAAAATGGACTAATTCCTTTTATATCTGCCAAGGTCCACCCTATAGCACACTTGTGATCCCTGAGCACATGCAGCAGACAGTCTTCTTGCTGATGTGAAAGAGAACTTGAAATGATCACTGGCAAAGTTTCATCAATGCCTAAGAACGCATAATTTAGATGTGTGGGCATTGGTTTGAGCACCAAAATAGGTGGTTTCTTGATTGAAGTGCTATGGGATACAAGGCGTTCTCCCAAATTTTAAAAATTAGCTTTTCTCTGACTTTCATTAGCATCCAACTAATTGGTGTATTCTTTAACTCTAGGCTCTTCCAGGATAAAGGGATCATATTTGACTAAATAATTTTCCTTATCACTCTGTCGATATGCATAGTCAGGTTGGCTTAATTGATCAGTAGCCTTAACAATCAAACAATCTTCTCTATGGTCATGCTGTTTCATTTCCCGAAACACATTAAATTTAACCTCTTCCCCTTGAACTCTGAGAATTAGCTCTCCTCAAAGCCATACCCGTATGTGCTAGGAAATGCTGTAAAGGATTAGCCTGCCCAATATACAGATATCCCATCGAATGATATATCTCCGACCATATCGCATAGAAGAATCTACAAGTGAAAAACACATGTGATGTACTATCCATTTCCCCACGACAAAAGCTACAACATCTAGAATCATCAGAAAACGGCACTCCCTTGATATAGAAGATTGTCTACTGTAGTAATACGGGATTGTAGCAATCTCTAATAAAAAGCCATAACTCGAAAAGGTGATCTCTTGCCCCATACCGACAAGCAGAGGCTTTGTCACAGAAATAAGTCCCAATGAGCAACGCTATACACAGTAACCAGATCTCATAGAATACAAGCCGGTAGTGTCATGACTCCATCTCCAACCATCACCTCCTGATTGAGAGAATGTCCTATCATCAATGTCTCAATCTCCTGTACCCATACCACCTCATGAGGTCGAAGCGGTCGACGCCATGAC
>JAOWBN010219086.1:0-13345 GCA_028565015.1 Pinguicula moranensis | reverse complement strand
AGAAATACGGCCAAACATCAGCTACAAGGCTTCGTGCCTTGCACCTAAATTGGCTTCAGTACAAGATTGATTCGAGTCGATCAATACCTGAACACCTCCGCATCATGAGTGCCATGCTTTGCGATCTCAAGGCTGGTGGGATCGATATTTCTGAGTTTGAACAGGTGAATAATGTCATCCGTTCACTACCTGATGAAAGAGAAGACAGACACTGGACTCCCTTCAAAACTTTGATGAATCATGACGTGAACATCAAGACATTCGTTGACATATCCAAGCATCTTGAGCTTGAAGACGAGAGCCTGCAAACTTCCGCACCCCCTGCCAAAGTTCATGCTACTCATGGGGGAAACCCTAAGAGAAACAAGAACCTTGGTAAGTCAGCAAAGAATACTCAGAACTTTGTATGAAGAAAGAAAATAATTAAACAGCCTAAGGCTAACGGCCCCAAGAATATGGCGCGTGTGAAGTGCTATAATTGCGGAACGAAAGGTCACTACTCCAGGGCTGTTCCGAGCCTAAAATAGTACCTTACTCTCCAAATAACCCCAAGGTGTGCGTTTGCTCCCATATATTAGTTGCTAATTTCTTTTCCAAATGGATTGTTGATTTAGGAGCGTCCCAGCACGTAGTGAATGACCGTGCTGGATTTGTTGAGTTTCATCGCTGTGGCACCGGAACACAAAGCGTAACCATGTGGGATGGCAGTGAAGAGGATATCATCGGTATTGGCACCTACAAGCTCCAGATTTGTAGTGGGAACACATTACTGTTACACGACACAATCTATGTACTGGGAGTCCGCTGTTTTTTTAGTTTCAGTTATTTCTTTGCTACAATTAGGTTTTTCATTTAATTTTTGTCCTAGTGGATTGAAAATTGAGTATGGTGATGATGTGTTTGGTCACGGCTCATACAAACATGATTTTTGTGTTCTCTATTTGGATGATATTTACAATGATTCAAATAATTCAGCATTGTGGATGCGGTTAAGAACCATAAAAACTGTGACAAAGTTTGCCTATACCTTATCAGATTGGATTGTAAATCCTTCAACATGCCTTGAGTTCTGAGGAAGGCCCATGATCAAGCCATTTTGGCCAAATAAGGAACGACATAACCTTATCACTACTTCACCACTCTGATGGTCAGCAGATGTAACACCCGAGCAGAGAATAATGGCAGCTGCATAAAACATCTTGATGGCCAACAGATGCAATAAGGTGTGCTGCGGAAGAACAATTTCTTGCATCATGAAGACAGCCTGTTGATTTAAGAATCAAGCCACAAGGCTCATGAACAATAACTGAGATGGTTGAACTCCTAACAGGATACTTTCTGCTCAAATCCAAGAGCAGCTGAAAACAAGAAGATTGGCTACATCTTCACCATACCCGTCTTCCACTACATAGAAATGAGATTCAAAGAACAATCCTATAACTATACAGGCTATCAGGTGAGCAAGCTGAGTTGTGTACCAATTCTAGTAAATTATAGTGATTGATAAGTTAATAGTCATGACTCTTGTATCCTTCAGAACAACATCTAAGGTTCTGAGGCAACCTAAGAAGCTAAAAGTTTGGATCATTATTGTTTTGATATCATGCCTAGAGTATTTGAAAGTCAGGAGGGTGATGATTGAGCCACAGTCCATGTTTTCTTTTCTTTCTTTCTTTTATGTATTTTACACTTCATATTTGTACATAAACTTTATTTTCCTCTTAGTGGATTTTTGGTATAACAAAAAAAATATTCAAATAATTCATCTCTTGCCTTTGTTTCTAACATAGATACATCTTCCGAAGCGGTTATATTGCATGATAGACTTGGTGACATTGGCCAATATAGGTTAAACAGACTTACTAATTGCGGTCTATTAAACCAACTCACTAAGGCTAAGTTGCATGTGTGTCAACCTTGCTTAGCTGGTAAGGCTAGCAAGAAGCCTTTCGATTAGGCTATTCGAGTCTCAAATCCCTTAGGTTTAGTCCATTATGGCATTTGCGGAACCAAGAGCGTGAAAGCATGCCATGGGGCTTTTTATTTCATTGACTTTATAGAAGAATACTCGCATTTTGGACATGTGTATCTGTTGTCTAATCACCACAAAAGCACTTGATGTGTTCAAACGCTACGTATCAGAAGTATAGAACCAGTTGTATTGAAAAGTTAAGATATTTCAAACTGACCACGGTTGCGAATACCTTTCTGATATGTTCAATGGGTATTATGGTAAAAAGGCATAGTAAGGCGCTTACCATTCCTTATACCCCACAGCAAAACAGTGTTGCGGAACATAGTAATCGCTTCCTTCTTGATATGGTTAGGTCTATGATAGCACAAGTCAACCTATCAATTAACTTTTGGGGAGACACGTTGCTCAAAGTAACATATATTCTCAATAGTGTACCAAGCAAGAGTGTGCCCACCACTCTATAAGAGTTATAGAATTGAAGGAAGCCAATCTTGGACCATATGCGATCATGGGGTTCGACATGATATATGCACAACCCAACCATCAACCATGCAAACATGGTCCAAGAGCAACCAATAGGGTGTTTATTCGATACCCCAAATATTCAAAAGAATATGTAATGTATGGTGAACAGCCGAATGGGGGCATGATTGAAATCGACACAATGTCGAATTTCTAGAGAATTAGTTCCCAACTATCGAAGAAATAAAAAAGGACAGTCGGCCGTATGAGCTGCAACAATACTTGTCATTATCTCTTGGTGTCGGGGAGATTATGTTTCACCAAACCACTCAGAATAGTGTAATCTCACCTATTCGAGGTGGGAACTTGCCACATGAGGGCCAACATAAAAGAGAGGTAAGTCCTCCACACTTCATCCCTAACAAAAATGAGGGTCAACATGAAAGAGAGGTAAGTCCTCAACCATTCATGCCTAGCAATGAGATTAGTTCTCAAAATTTAGGTCATGACGATATGATTACTAGTCCCACGAACCATAGGGTTAGTGACAGCGACCATTCACACACCGTCAGTCCCATGAGCCAAGGGGCTAATGGGAGAAGACTCTCAACCAAGCAAGTAGAAGATCTTGTTATCCGAAAGAGTGAACGCGAAAGAATTACTCGATAATAGTTTCAGATCGAATAAAATGTATTCGAGGCTATGGACTCACATAATAGAGAAAAATTGCTAAATGTCATGAGGGATGAAATAGACTCGATGCAAATACATGAGGTTTGGACACTTTTTGATCCCACATCGCCAAAAACCGATTGGATGGATGTGCATATTCAAGGTTAAGCACGGTGCGAATGAATCAATCAACAAATTCAAAGCCCGACTCGTGACAAAAGGTTTTACCCAAATCGAGGGTATAAACTATGAATAAACATTTTCTCCTTTGGTGAGAATTGCCTTAATTTGCCTACTTCTAGCCCTGGTTTGCCCATTTGGATGTTGAACTATTCCAAATGGACGTAAAGACTCCATTCCTCATTGGAGCACTTGAGGAAGAGATCTACATGGATCAACCTATTGGGTTCGTCTCG
Organism: Pinguicula moranensis; assembly: GCA_028565015.1. NCBI lineage: Eukaryota > Viridiplantae > Streptophyta > Magnoliopsida > Lamiales > Lentibulariaceae > Pinguicula > Pinguicula moranensis. Next base: position 9,820 of record JAOWBN010219086.1, on the reverse strand, counting down.
ACAGGTCAAGATGACAAGGTATGTCATTTTAAAAGATCCATATATGGACGTTAGGCTTCCAAGTTGTGGTATTTCAAATTTCATGAGGCAATTACTTTGTATGGCTTCACTATGATAGATGAAGATCACTGCATGTATGTCATAAATACAAAGGAAGGAATCATGTTTCTCTCCTTATATGTCAGCGGCATACTACTGAATGGAAACAATATGGAAATGATCAACGCCACTAAGCAATGGCTATCCTCCATCTTCAAGATGAAGGATATGGGTGAATTTAGGTATGTCCTGAGTGTTGAGATCTACAGAAATCGTTCTAAGAAAATGTTGGGTTTATCCCAACAGTCATATATAAACAAAATCTTAGAGCGATTCAGCATGCATTACTCTAAACTCGTTGACACCTCTATTGATAAGGGTCTGGCACTAAGCCTCGATCAATGACCAAAAATAGATAATGAAAAGGAAGAAATGAGCATTGTTCCCTATGCAAGTACCATAGGGGGAGTTTGAAAATCTTCTTTGCGGTTGGGTTGGTGATCTATTACCAAAGCAACCCAGAGCCTGCCGATTGTGAGTAGTCAAGAGGATCTTTCGTTGGCTTCGTAGAACAATTGATCTAGTTCTATGCTATCAAGTGGGAGACCTGCGTCTAAAGGGATTCACAAATGCTGATTGGAGAGGCGACCTGGACAAGTCTAAGTCGACCTTTGGATATGTCTACATCCTTGGTAGAGGATTCATATCTTGGTCCAACAAGAACCAAGACTACATCGCTTTGTCAACTATGGAAGCAGAATATGTCGCAAGCAACGTAGCCGTACAAGAGGTATTTTGGCTTCCATATTTTCTACAGTACCTCGATTTGATTTTGAGACTCTATGATCCTGTATAAATGAAATGAAAAACTATTGCAGCAATTCAGTTTGCTAAGGATTCAAAATTTCAAAGAAAGACAAAGCATCTAGAGATGTTACCACTTTGTTCGAGATGCTATCAACAAAGTGGATATAAGTATGAAGTATATTCTTACCGACAAGATGATCCTTGATCCAATGACCAAAATCATTTCTAGAGATGTGTTTAGAGTTCATGTCATGAGTTTAGGATTACGTAGGATTTAATCACATCTTGTAAACGATAAGAACATATTTTTGTAAGATATGATTATGAAATGAAATTGATATTTTTCTTTTCATTGAGCATTACTTTAGTGTATGCAATCAATTAATAAGGCACAATTTTGGCTTATCAAGAAAAAATTAATAAAGCACAATAAATGTCACAAAAGCTTTATTATTGGTCATATCACACAGGTAATCACTTTTATGCTTGTGTAGCATGAAGGATGAGACTTGATAAATGTTCTGGACAGTCGCTTCAATAGGTCTGAAATGAGATTCTAAGTGAATCAAATGTGAAATGTATGGGTTTTTCACATTAAAACTTTAAAGCTGAATGTAGGGGATAAAAGACCGGTGTATTTATCAAAGGCTACAATTCGCATGGCATAAGTAAGTCATGCACCACTAAATGGGAGCCATGTCATGACACACATATCATACTGTGTGTGCAACAGAACGACAGTTGTCAAAATGACAAAAGAATCCCTTGATTGTCATTGTGTGATCACACGAACATACGTTTGTCCACTCAGACATTACTCTTTGACTTAGAGCTATGGCTTGATGATGCTACTTTAGTATGTCATCCAAGGGCTAGGATCTATATAGTCCAGCGGACCATGCTAGAGAAGCAGTCGAGTTGATACGGATGGTCATTAGTGTCTAAGGAACAATCTGTCTAGCTTCACCATATTTGTCATGGCGATTACATTAAGTATGTAATCAAATATTGAATAGCTTAAAGGGATGTGTAGCTATCTTTGATGCGAAGAGGATTTGGGGTATCGTCATTTCGAAAGTATCATGTTAGTTAGATGATGACTTAATGTGATATTACTAGTTACTTTATGATCGCACGACTCATTTCTCATATAAAGCGTTGGGATATTTTGAAAATTATATATTGTAATACGGCTTAAGTTTCCGAGTGGGAGCTGTTAGACAAAATATATTTTTAGTCTAATTGAATTGATTAGGGTAATTATTTATTAATTACATAATATTGAGAGTCTTTATTATGGTAGGATTTTGCCACCATAATTAGGGTTGGACTCCATTCTTTCCTTATGAATAGGACATATCAGACGCCTATTCAACACACACAATTCTTATTCTCATGTGTTGAGACCAAGAAAGAAATATACAGTTTCTCTCTCGAATTGCTGCCTTATCATCTGTGAAGGAGAAGATCTGAGTACGTGGATTACAATCAGACTCTGGTAGACTCCTGGTTCGTGTTCATGATATAATCAGCCGGAATATTACTGTTCTATACGCTTCCGCATTAGAAGTACAAATCCGTTGTCGTATTTAGTTTATTCATTAGGTCCGTTCTAACAAATCTGAATCAGATCTACATTAATGATGGACAAAAAGGACTAATTGAGGATCTGAATGATTAGGCTCCAGAATGCGAGTAGAGGTATTGTTTAAGGCACATGTATGAAGACGTTATCAAAACTTTCAAAGCACCTGACTTTAAGAGGGTCTTCTGTCAAGCTGCTACCACAGTAAGTAAAAGGGAATTCAAGATTTACATGAAGCAGATCAAGGCTCACAAACCTCCAACTGTAAGCCCTGATGAGACAGCAGCAACATGGTTGAGAAAGATTTCTCCAGAGCATTTGTGCCGCACAATTTTTTCTTGTCAAAGCAAAATGATAGCCTAACCAATAACCTAATCCTTCAACAGTCTTATCCTTCCGGCAAGAGGTCTACCAATCATATCAATGTATGGGAGTGGATAAGAAAAAGACTGATGAGAAGAATACAAGTAAGGCTACGTTAAATGGACAAGCACATAGGTAAATTCTAAAATAACGTTTTTAATGAAATTATTGTATTCTACTCATTTATAATCGCATCCTTTGTTTCATGCATGAAATTGTCATTTTTTTTTGGAAAAGCTAACATTTATATTAATAATACTGAGTATTTACATGTACCAATTATAGGTACTATTACAAACAACGATCTATGGTCGAAAAGCGAAATTGGAATTGAAAAGATAACATAGGCTATAGAACCTATTTAGCTTTCCCATCAATCTAGTTGATCAAGCATATACTACCCTTCTCTATGTGTAACTAATGGTGAACTACCGAGACTCCCCATGCGTCATCTATGTGTGTGACAAGTCCTAGCATTTTTATCATTGCTATTATCCACTTTTCTACCAGAACAATCGTCATAGCTATCAACATATTCATGCCTTTCCGGAATGAGTACATAGCTCAAATGTGTTCTAGAGAGCCATCCATGTAAAGGTGAACAGTATATAGCTTATCTAGCCTCATTGACCTCACAGAACATTCAGCATCAAAATCTTGGTCGTCGTAGCTTTTCAGAAGAAAAGAAACCTCGTTGCTATCAACTTATCATTCATCGGAATGGTACATACGTTTCTTTTACTGAGTTGCCCATGTAATTAAGAAGAGTACCATATGATATCTCATAAAAGATCAATATGAAAGTTCAAGAAATCTCTAACGGCATGAAGGTGTCATTTGCTGTAACATTATCAGAAAAATGAGGAAGAAACATGCAACACAAAAGGATTGGGTTATAAGACATTCAGCAAATGACAAATATGAGGTGGACCAATATCGAAAAACATATTTATGGACTTGAGTAATCGAACGCGCACATGTGGTATATTCAAGTTAGTGGTATATTCTAGTTAGTAGGATATCCTTGCTCCCATGCTCTTACAGCAATAGGAAACAAAAGAGGCAACTTGGAATATTATGTTCACGAGCATTACAAGAAGGAGACATATATGAAGGTGTATGAGAATGTTGTCCATGGAATGCAGGGTATGAAATACCTCCTATACAGTATATACTCCATTTATTCCACCAAAAGTGGGGGAAGAGGAAGACCGAAAAATATGAAGAGGGGGCTGAAGATGAACCAAAGAGTGGTGAAGGTGTAAGGAAAGGATTGTATGTGGCTTGAGGAAATTGTCTACAAAAAGGCCACAACATGAGGAGCTATCATAATCATTGACATCCAAATGCTAAACCTTTGAAGGTTGATGTTTATTTGTCTTTTAGATATTTGTTTATATTTATAGAAGTCTCTAACTTATTGCTAATTTCTCAAGGTCCTGGACCATCAGCTCTGGAGTCAAGAAGTCAGGACGAAAACTTGAGACTATGTTCAAAGGCTCCCCCATTAAGTAAATGTGAGGAAACTCCATCATCGACCCAATTTTCTCTCGGTAAAACAAAGGTATTAAATAGATTGTGATAGCCTTAAGTTTGCAATCAATTGACGCATTATTTATGGATTTTGTTGATGTTTAGAAACAATATGCTCGTGCAAGAAAGAAGTAGTATACCAGGGATTAAGAAATGCACGAGTTTGGGGTGAACAATCAATGCAGAGTGCATCTATGAGTTCAGAAGCTAGAGTGACCAAAGGATAGAGATTCGAAAAAGGAAGACATGAGAAACCACACAATCCACAATCCAGAACGTACCCAGTATATTTTCAACTAAGTTGAGGTCTATGGAGGTCAGATGTATGCAGCCTTACCCTTGTAACTATACAAATAGGCCACTTTCGTTGCGACCCAATATGCATTCCGTCATTTGATGTATTGAGTTCCAGCAACTTCACTAAATAAAAAACATGAGAAACCTTTACTCTAAATTTGTGAGATTGGTTATTTCTGCACTCATACATTTGATAATGAATGAAAGGAATGAGATTTCTCCCCTACTCTCTACTATTTGTATCTATACTTTATCATTCTTCTCTTACTCTAATATATATCTTATAATCTTCGTAGTTATTTCATAACAAATTTTTTATTATCTAAAACTAGCGTAATACCCCACCACACCCACAATTTCAAATATAGGCATATAATATCCTTAGGACAAAATAGAATTTTTGCTACTTAAAATATTGTCTCATTCACATGTACGACACTTGTACTATATGTTGGGCAAGTATGCTAATTTGTGAAAACACATAGTGTAATTCACTAATTTTTAAAGCACAAAATTTTGGGTGTTCTTTTGCCAAACCACTAACAAGCTGGTACAATTCACCCTAAAGTGGAGGCCAAAGTTTCCATATAGTGAAGGACATTGTTGGGCTTAAAAGATGAAAAATTTGGACAGATAAATATGTAGTAGTATAAGGCTCAGTTTAGTGCCATGATAAACAGGTGATTAACGGAGGACTTATGCAGTTATTCACACATACAAGCTGTTTGGTACCCTATTTTCCAACTCGTGTCACGGGATTATAATCCTTGGATCTGATATTGTTCACGCATTATGACAGATTTTGAATCCTCCCAAAGTTGGACAAATTGAAACTGAGTTGTGTAATCCCAATTTTCAAATTAACAAATTCCCAAACTTTTTCATGTATTTACGACTCAATGCCATTGTATAAATAAGTAAATTCAACCCCCAACTTCATATTCCGAGGGGTTCCCAAATTGAGAAGATACGTCTTTGGATCTGCGGTTGATGCCGATTGAACTTTTTCCGCCCGTAAATCTTCAGGTAACCCTAACTATCTTCGGTTGGGTAGCAAATGTACTTGTTGTGTTTCAAATTTCATGTTTATTTGCCTCGATCTGAGCTTTTCTAAGTGTTCTTCGTTCCATGTGCCCGGGTCGTGAAAATGCGATCCTGTGGCACAGTTGGTCCGGAAAAATTCGAACGCTCCGAGATGGCCCGTCAAGTCACTCGGTTGGGCTTGTTTTTTTTTAAAGAAAAAATTCACCGGAATCCCGGTCCCAACGGGTCGACCCGTGACCCGACGTGCCACGAGCGGGAATCATCTTTTCAAAAAAAAATTAAAAATTAAAAAAATAAAAAATAGATCGAAGTGGCAGTCGGGCGGCCCGTGGGCACGGCGGGCCACCTACTGGGTGGCACGGTGAAACTATCGGAAAAGTCACTTTTTTGGCGGTTTCGAGTGGGCACAGCGGGCGGCACCGCCGTGCCCAACGGCTAGATTTAGTTTTTTTCATTTTTGGGATAAAATCTTGCCCTATAAATACCCCTTCAACCTTCTATTTTTCACACTCAACTCAATTCTTCACTCACATTGCTTACTTGTTACTCTACTCTCTCTCAATTCAAGCAATTACTCTTACACTCTTACTAACACGATTTTTTTCACCAATTTTTTTTGTTCATCTACAATTTTATTTTTTCATACTACACTATAATATACTCGAAGCTATGTCTAAGAGAGTGATTATTCCCAACGATTTTGATGATGATATTGATTTTCAAAATTTCATCGATATGAATTTTAAGGTGCCTGGGCACAACTCCAACACCTCGTCGCTTGTACCGATGACTTTGGGTACGGAAGATTTAATTTCGCCACCTTCTTCCATTCCTCGAAAACGTGGTAGACGTAAACGAGAACGACTAGTCTCTCCGGCTCCACCTCCAATGGTTCCGCAACAACAACGTGAGGGAGGTATGCAACTAAAAATGAGTAGCTCCCGTATTTTTACGAATTTTTTCGATAAACTTCCAAATTCGGAGAGGGGACCCGACCATTTTATTAACAAATGTCGATTATGTTCATCTTATTTCCAACACAAGAAAGGTACGTTATTTAATTATTATTTTATAATTTATTTATTTATTAAATTCAAATAATAATATTTTTTTTATAATTTATAGGTGGTGGCTATGGCTCATTTTCGAAATATATAATGAAAGTCAAATTTCTAGTGGTACTTTGTGGTCTGTGGCAAACACGGGTGGATCCGGCGCTAGATCTAGATCCGGAGGTACGTCTTCTACCTCTCAATTATTTAGATACAATCAAGCAAGTAAAGAATGGTTGGTTAATCGATTAACTAATGGTTAAAAGTAAGTTAACTACGGGAACAAACTTAGAAACTATGAGAAAGTCTAGGGATTCCTTAAGTCGAGAAAGTATGAACCCTAACTTCCCTCACTCATAAGATTAATCAAAAATGGGTGTTCTAACATGCAAATCCTAGGGATCCGTTTAATGGAGGAAGTTCACAAGTTGGGGATTATTGGTTCATTTTCTATCCGTTTGACAATGAGAGACTCTAAATTAACAACCCTTAGCTCGATCTGAAAGTTAATCCCGTCTGTCATAATGGTGATGACTAACCTAGTCATTCGCAAAGGATTGGGAAAAAGGATCCAAAATTGAAGAACCACCTAGATTAATCTCAAACCAATGGTGACTAACCTAGGCTCTAGGTTTATTTTTTGATAAGCCAAATTTTATTAATTAAAATTATAGAATGTACAAAAGAAAGTAAAAGAAATAGAAATAGAAAATAAAAAGAATAAATATGAAACAACCACTATGATCTGTAACCCCTACTAGATATCCACTAGCTAAAATCTTTGAAAATGATCTGGGTATCCTGTCTTTTCCTCATACTCCCCTTCGGGTATAGCCACGGGTGATCTGGTACATGGCTCACCTAGCATCATAATAGATCACAAAGCAGCTCAGTATTCATATCATAGTCATCATCCGCTCTTCACCCAATCTAAATGTCATGACCGTCACATTGTCAATTCCCATAGTAGGGATCTTGGTACATAGCTCGATTAAGTTTAGTGGGCTATCTCTGTAATGACAGAAGGGGTTGTACTCCGAGAAAGCATTCTATCAGATCAAAAGCAAAGAAAGTAGACTAGTAAAACCTACTATACAATGTACAGATCACATTTGTATCATGGTCACCAGCTATCTAGGCTCATTGTGCTTTTCAATATCACCATAGCATCTGTGTTGCCAGCTATCCTTTTATAGGATCGTTGTGCTTAATTTTGGACACAATCTCAATGATCCAGTGTAGGAGGTTTAAGTTACACCGAGATAATCAAGTGAGAAATAACACTCCTTTCCATTTCATGCTACAGGCTGCTAGCCACTAGTGTAACAACAAGCACACTAAAATGATGAGTAACTGCTAGTAGTTGTCTAGGCCGTAGAACGCCCTGGCATGTACCTCATAGAAATGGTAGAAGAATAAGGTGGCACAATATATAAAGCATAGAGAGGTGTAAGAAACTTCTTGTCATCATCATCTCTACTTGAAGTGAAAGTCCTGCAGAAATATTGTCCGCCTATCAACTGGATGTTCCTGCTAAAGAAAACTTAGGAAGGAAAGTGTAATGGTCAGTGAATAAAAGGCAAAAACATCAAGGCCACTTAGAGGAATAACTTAAAAGGAAATACAACATAATGGATTAATCTATCAATCTATGAAAGAATATGGCTAAGATTTGTCATGTCTGTTGGATGTAATCCACAACCATGATGTCCTTTGAATGTTTGCCACAATGCTTGTGTAGCTGGGATCTCTAGCTTAAAAAAACTTCAAGTTTCTGGCCTTCCATACTAACCGGACCATGGTTGTCTAGATAGACCTCCAGGCTACCAAGTTGATCTTTTCCGATTTTGCTAAAGTAAATGCTAGTAAGGAGGGAGCACGTGTCTCCTGTATCTGATCAATGTCAGGGGAAGGTAGCTAGTCCTTTAATGTTGTCCATACCTGCAACACAAGAACACAGTTTTGGAATATATGCTCAGCAGATTCAACCCTAAACCTAGGCTCTAGTTTACTAGAACTCTTAAGAGTTGAGTTATGATTAGTCATCCTCCTAGGGCCAGTTTGGTAGTAAGATAATCAGGTGATAACTGGAAGAATACTGGTGTTATACACACGCACAGGCTGTTTGGTACCCCACTTTTTTCCCGGCTTGCTAGGTTAAAATCCCACGACGTGTTACTGTAGCCCAATTATCGTCGATTTCCAATTCAGTCAACGAGGTCTGGATTGGAAATGATCCAAGCAATCTGGTTATCGATCTTACTTGTTAACCTTCATTGTGTCGTTATTTACATCAAAATGTCATTCTATATATTTCATTAACACTCATCGATATTTTCACACGACTCTTCAACTCCCACCCACCATTTTGTTTCCTTCTCCCGCATTTACGAACACATTTTCATCTTTGTTCTTATGTTTCCCGCTAACTTCCTCTAGCTTATCTCGCCAGAAATGGTAAAATTTCCTCTTGTAGGTTCATAGTCATCCGACTACAGCTACGTTTTCACAAAGATTTGGATGTACACTGCTGAACAACTACCGCACCAAAGCCTTGCACAGCCATATGCTTATCTCTCCGGAAAAGAAAAATTTCTTTAGATTTGTGTCATAATACACGGTCAATGGTGTGAATTCATATTTTTGGTTTAGGGATTTTTAATATCTGAGGATTTTGTAAAAGATTTACACGAATTAGGGTTGTATCTCTTACGGTGATGTTTTTGCATGCAACTGTGTTCATCTTTATGTTTGTATTGGTGTATCTTTACGCAATTTTTGAGTGGTTTACGGTTATGTATTCGGACAAAATTTGTAGTTCACTATCGGTTACTACTGAGATTTCCTATGTTGGTGTTATCCGTTCCATTAAACCTAGATTTTGTATTTCCAGTGTTGGGTTTTAGGTTGAGATTTAGTATCGTTTACTGTTGAGCTTTCATTGTTGATAACTGTTGAGATTTAAGTGATGATAACTATTTAGATTTAAGTGTTGGTTAGTGTTTACATTTCCTAGGGTGTGATTTTTTGTTTCATTTGTTATGTGTTTGTATTTCTATGTTGGTTAATGTTGAGATTTCAGTATTTGTTATAGTTTTTT
>JAOWBN010219075.1:0-13345 GCA_028565015.1 Pinguicula moranensis | reverse complement strand
AGCCCATTGTTATACATTCTCCAGACAAATATGATTTGCTTTGTAGGAGAAAATCTATTCCATAAGCTTGCTAGACAAGAGATCATCTCTGGATGATGAACCGACTCTTGTAAGGATAGCAGAAACTCATAGGATGAGGCCACTGAAAATTTACCATCTGACGACCCCTGAATATAGTAGTGATCTGCTGATTCTGAAGTTGGAGCCACCTCCTGTATTATAGCCAGCAGGATTGATAGCCAAGTTACCTCGTGGTCTATTAATTGTCTTCTCCATTGCAGAGTCCACTGCCATCTTCCTCCTTCCCAACTACCAGAGCTAGCCACAGTTGCATGTTTATTAAGACAGATCATATAACGTTGAGGAAAAATATCACTCAGCCTGTTCTGACCTATCCAAAGATCATGCCAAAACTGTGTATTCAAGCTAGAACCAAGGGAATGTTTTATCTGTGATGTGAACCAATTTTCAGAAAGTATAATCTGCAGTTCATTCCACCATCTAGAAGGATATATAGCACATCTTCTTCTCCCCCTGAAAGAGGTTGTTTGTGCAGTGTGTGCCAACTCCCTTAATCGCCCGATGTGGATCACACCATTCAGACCATACTTTGAACGTAATACATCAGTGGCTAGAGACTCATGTCCAGTCAGCAAACGGTTCCCCCATTTTCCTAGTAAAGCCTTGTTGAATAGAGCTATGTCTTTTATGCCTAATCCTCCACTCTGTTTTGGTTTAGCTAATTTAGGCCAAGTAATCCAGCACATTTTCCTTTTCTCAAAATTTGATCCCCAAAAGAAAGCTCTCTGGACTTGTGAAAGCCTCTTGATCACTTGGTTAGGGGCTTTGAAGAAAGATAAGTGGGGAATGGTTAAGGAGTTGAGTATTGAGTTAATCATCACCAACTTTCCTCCGGTTGAGAGAGTTTTGTTTTTCCATGATCTTAATCTCTTCTCCACTTTGTCCACCACTGGTAGCTCTTTCTGGAATGTCTACTTAATTTAGTGTTGTTCCTCTAGAATTCATTTTTTACTGAAATCCTGGTTTTAAGTGTTATGTGTAGGGCTGCTTAGTCGGTATTACCGATCGGTAATCGGTATTACCGAACCGAACCAAAATTTTTCGGTATTTGAAAAACCAAACCGAAACCGAACCGAAATATCGAAAAAATTCGGTATTTCGGTATTCGGTTCAGTATACCGAATTTTTATTTTTTTTTATTTTTTTTTTAAATTTGGCCTATTTTATCGAATACCGAATAAGCACTAAATGGTAATACCGATACCGTACAGATTAAGAATCGGTATAATATTTTATACCGATACCGAACCGAAATACTGAAATACCGAATTTTTTCGGTATTTCGGTTCGGTAACCGAATACCGATCGGTATTTTAATACCGACCGATATTTTTGACCACCCCTAGTTATGTGCAATGTTACTCTAGTGTTGCTTTACTTAATCATTTCTTATTTGAGACAGGGGCAAAAACAGAATTTCTCATATTTTAAAAAAATGGAAAGTACAATTCTTATTCTCGAATTTGTTTAGTAAACGTAAAAAATAAAAGTAACTTTACCCAGTATATTTCCAATTAAGTTGGGGTCTGGGGGGTCTGATGTACGCGGCCTTACCATTGTAATTATACAAAGAGCCCGTTTCTCTTTTGCGACCCAGGCGGATATCGATCCCTGGACCTCATAGTTGTGAGATTTAGTTGCTCACCACTTCAATCACCAAAACTTGATTCCTTCCCCAGCCTAATCCCACTATTTAGTGTATAATTCCAGTATCAATCCACAATTAATTCTCAAAATAGAATTGTTATTAAACGGCCCCTATGAACTGAAATTTTCTCCAATAAATACAACCCTCCAATCTCTCTCCCACCAAATCTCATAAATGGAACCCCAAGTTTTCGCAACATGGGCCCTGCTCTTGGTCACCGTCCTGTCCCTGCATTTCATATCGGCCGCCCTCCATCGCAGAAAACTGAACCGACCGCCGGGGCCTAGACCCTGGCCGGTGATTGGAAATCTCAACCTGATCGGCTCTCTACCCCACCGGTCTCTCCACGAGCTCTCCCGAAAATATGGGCCTTTAATGCAGCTCCGTTTTGGTTCCTCCGTCGTGGTGGTGGCCTCGTCAGTGGAGATGGCCAAATGCTTCCTGAAAACGATGGATGCCACTTTTGCCTCTCGGCCTAAGACCGCTGCTGGAAAGTACACGACCTACAACTACTCCGACATCACGTGGTCCCCCTACGGCCCGTACTGGCGCCAGGCCCGAAAGATGTGCTTGATGGAGCTTTTCAGCGTGAAAAGGCTCGAATCCTACGAGTACATCCGTGTCGACGAAATGAATGCTCTGATTAAATCGGTGTTCAATTCCTCCGGCAAGGCTCTTCTGATCAAGAACTATTTGTCGACGATGAGCCTGAACGTGATCAGCCGAATGGTTCTCGGAAAAAGGTACCGTGGGGAAAATTAGGGTATGGGTGGAGGTGAGATGGAGTGTGGATTTTGGTTCAAAAGGGTCATACACACATTTTAGGGTATGGATTGTGGTGTTCACACTCATAATTTTTTTCCTTATAAAACATTTACACTAAAAAAGTTTTTTTTTTTATTTTTTATCAGTGGATGGCGTGGGGTGGGGGCCGTACCCCTGGTTCCTTCCCTAATCCCACTGTTTTCAGAAAATAAATGGACTACAATACAGTCAATGAGACTAAATGCCTATAATTAATTTTCGTACCAAAGGTCATCAATTACCTAAAGTTCACGCTGTCAAACTTTCGTAGGTACCTTGATGAAGGTGACGCGAACGTCATTGTTTCGCCTGATGAATTCAAGAAAATGTTGGACGAGCTTTTCCTTCTGAATGGTGTTTTGAACCTCGGGGATTATATTCCTTGGATCGGTTTCTTGGATTTGCAGGGTTACGTGAAGAGGATGAAGATTGTGAGCAGGAAATTTGACCATTTTTTGGAGCATGTATTGACTGAACATGAGGAGAGGAGGAAGCAGAAGACGGAGAATTACCTGAGTCGGGACATGGTGGACGTGCTACTGGAACTGGCGGAAGATCCAAATTTGGAGGTCAAGTTAGAAAGACATGGAGTCAAGGCATTTACTCAGGTATAAAATAGTTGATTTTATGAAATTAAACACATTCACCTTGATCTTCAACCCTATTCTAGTTTTGCTTGAGCATATGTACGCATATAAACTTATACAACCTGCTAAATCAATTAAGTTTGTTTTCTATGAAATGATGCCTACGCTTTAGGATTTGCTCGCCGGCGGTACTGAGAGCTCGGCGGTGACAGTGGAGTGGGCGATCTCTGAACTGTTGAAGAAACCTGCAATCTTTTCCAAAGCCACCGAAGAACTTGACCGCGTAATAGGGCGAAACCATTGGGTACAAGAGCAGGATATCCCCAATCTCCCTTACATGCAAGCCATTGTAAAGGAAACCATGCGTCTTCACCCAGTGGCACCCATGTTAGTACCAAGACAAGCCCGTGAAGATTGTAAGGTAAACAAACAAATGTTGATGTATGCGAATATCGTAAATAGATTGCACTCATAAACATAAATCAATATAAAGAAAAATATTGTGCTATAATCGATAATGTTTGTTTTAAGAGAGTAACCCACAGATCTACTAGATGTGTCTTTACACAATCCTCAATATTATCCAAAATGTTTCATTACTGTAACACTTGCTTGTTAAAGGTCAATGGATATGAAATTTCAACTGGAACTCTAGCGCTGGTGAACGTGTGGACAATAGGAAGAGATCCATCCATATGGGAGAACCCAACTGAATTCTGTCCGGAAAGGTTCTTAGGGAAGGATATTGATGTGAAGGGGCAGGATTTCGAGCTGCTGCCGTTCGGTTCGGGCCGGAGAATGTGTCCGGGCTACAGTTTGGGCCTGAAACTGATTGAAACCAGCTTGGCCAACCTTGTACATGGTTTTAAATGGAGATTGCCGGGCTCCGGCGATTTGAACATGGAGGAAGTTTTTGGATTGTCCACTCCAAGAAAGATCCCATTGGAGACAGTGGTGGGGCCAAGGCTTTCTCTGGAGCTTTACCCTCTTTAGTACGAAACTTAGAAAAAAGCCGTCAAATATTACTTTACTACTTTTGCAATTGTAATATCATGAATGTTCATCCTGAGTTCTATATCTAAGCATGTACCTGTACTGTATCAATTTTCACACTTTGACTTTGATGTTAATTGTTTTTGATAACTAAATTTAATGTTGAGTTATTTGTTAATAAATAATAAAGTATAGAAAAAGGTAAATGAAATGAGAAATGCGTAGAGTAGAAGGGATTTCTCTAGAATTCTATTGGAATTACATTGGTTGAAATCTCTCTAAAATTCTTCATTGTTCTTTGTTCCTTCTCCAATCATCCTAATGGAAGATGTGGATATGGCTAGTGTGGAGGAATTTCCTCCATTGAATGAAAATCTGGTCACCAAAAAGGTGAAAAATAAAGCACCGGATGCTCCATCCTCTAGCAAGGCGGCGGATCCATCCGATTATTCTTCGAAGGAGGGTGCCATACCCTCGTTCAAATCTTTGCTGACAAAGGATAACGTGTTGGAACGCAAGGCAATCAAGATTCAACATGGGGATGTGGTTCATTCACACAACGGAGTAGGGCCGATAGTAACATTCAACGAAAATATTCATGCTCAGATCAATCATAATACGGCCATGTTGAAATGTTCAGAAGATGGATCAACTATTGAGGATGTCATGACCTCTGACCAGAAGATGGGTGAGGAGTTGAGGAGAAATGAAGAGGAAGAGACAATAGCATGTCTGATGGAATTGAAGGCAGAATCTTTGACTGACTTTGAGGACAAACGTAGACGGCAAGATCCACATTAGATCGTGCGGAGTAGATTTAGTTAATTAGCTGGAATGAGTTGTTTTACGTTTTTATTAGTGTTTTGACGTTATATATATAGTTTGTAACTTAACTATTTTTTTGATGACGAAAAAGGAAAATTGGGGAAAATTTCAATAACCATTTCTCTCTGTTCGAACGAACGAAACCAAAGATTTTCTTTCATTCATTTTGATCTTGGATCTGAATTTTTACATGGTATCAGAGCATGGTTATGCTTACTGTTTGAATTCTGAACCGATTGATCGGTTTATTTCGCTAATTGATTTAGATCTGAGAAATTGATCGATGGGAGAAGTTGAACTTCGTCTGAAGGAATTGGAAAATTAGCGAAGAATAGAGATGAACAATTTGCTGGATGAAAAATTGCAAGTTCATGGCTCGGATAGCCCTGGGATGCAGTTGGTCACTGTGTTGTTGAACAATTTGAATTTTCTGATTTCGAAGAGCGCAATGCTCTCTGCACTCGAAGCGAAGATGAAGGTTGGGTTTGTCGATGGAAGTCTTACTAGACCTGATGCTGGAACACCGCTGTACGTGAAGTGGAAGCGTGCGAACAATCTGGTATGTTCTTGGCTTCGAAGTTCGATGACTTACGACTTGGCTAAAAATTATATGTTTGTTCATGATGCACAAGACCTTTGAGAGAGTCTTGAACAGAGACTTGGTACATCAACTCTCCCACACTTGTTCGATATTAAGTGAGGAATATCTATTCTCAGGCAAGGGAATATGACTGTTAGTGATTACTTTGGAAGGCTGAAAGAATTGTGGGATCAATATGATCAATTGAGGATGATTCCAACTGTGGCAGGACATGTTGGTGAATTGCAAAAAAGATTGAAGAATGAGGATCGTGTGATGGAGTTTCTTATGCGACTTAATGAAGTTTATGAAGCAGAAAGAAGTTAGATAATATACATTGAACCTTTACCACTGTTGGACAAAGCATACAACATGATAGTGACTGCATAAAAACACAGAGATGTAAGTACTAGAATCGCCACAGGAACTGATGGAATGAACTCTGCCATGTTGGCAAAAGGAATGACCTGGAAGAAGGATGGAATGATGAAGCCTAGAGCAGGTTTTCAGAAGGATGATAACCACAATTTGAAATGTTCACACTGTACTAAATCCGGACATACCATAGATACATGTTTTCAGCTGAAAGGCTACCCTGGCTGGTGGGATGAGCTGATGAAGAAGAAGAGAAAGCCATATCATGTAGCTCATCAAGTTTATGTGGGTGAGATCACTGGTACTTCAGATACTCCACTGGATCAAGTTAATGGAGAAATCAAGAGTCTCTATGAAGTGATTGGAAATATGCAGAAAGACATCCAGCATCTCTACAAAGGAAAGGCTCCAACAGGTGAGAAAAATGAAAACTTGATGCTCAATATAGATCACTATGGAGATTTTGCAGGTACTAGTGTTTTAACCTCATTATGTTTGCTTAAAACTAATGATATTAATCAACATGAATGGATCATTGATACTGGAGCAACAAACCACATGTGTGTGGATCTATCTTTGATGAAAAACATAAGGAAGTTCAGTGCGCTTACACCAGTTTGACTGCCGGATGGAAGTGTGAAAGCAGTAGAGTGCAATGGGGATGTTGAGCTATGTGAAGGAGTGATGTTGAAGTCATGTTTAGTTCTGTCTAGCTTCAAATACAACTTGTTGTCTGTGCGAAAGCTGTCTAAGAATTCAGGTTTTGGATTCCAGTTTTATCCTGAATATTGTGTGATACAGGACCTTACAACTGAAAGATCGTGGGAGTTGGGAAGGTGAAGAAGGAGTTATATGTCATAAATGCCACTTCATTTGATTCTGAAGAAATTCTAAAAGTTCAAGATGTTTTCTTTAACTGCTTAGTCCCTTCACAGCCTGTAGAATGTTTGATTGTGAATAAAATTGTATTGACAGTGTGTGTTCTGTTGTCACAACAAGTGTTTTACATAAAAGGATGGGTCATCCCTCTTGTGATGTAATAAACCATTTGGATAAGTTTGTAGTTGGTGCAATAAAGGATGAACTTGATGATTGTAAAATCTGCCATCTTTCTAAGCAATGCAGGACACCATTTGATGACAGTGTGCACAAGTCCGAGCATTGTTTTGATTTGATTCATTTGGATGTGTGGGGACCATATAAGAAACCCTCTCTGAGTGGATGCAATTATTTTTTGACCATTGTGGATGATATGAGCAGATGTACATGGATCTTTCTGTTCAAATATAAAGATCAAGTGCCACGGTTGATTGAAAATTTCTTTTCAATGATACTAACGCAGTTTGAGAAACGTGTAAAGATGGTGAGGACAGGCAATGGTACCGAGTTTGTTAATGCACAATGTAGTGATGTTTTTAGTCGCCTGGGAGTTGAACATCATAAAAGTTGTGTGTACATGTCACAACAAAATGGCTTGGTGGAAAGGAAACATAGAACTATCCTGCAGGTTGGAAGAGCGTTGTTGTTCTAAGCTGGTTTGTCAAAAATGTTTTAGGGAAAATTGATTCTTACAGCTACCTTCTTAATCAACCGCTGGCCAAGAAAAATTTTAGGCTGGAAATCACCCTATGAGATACTATATCATTATAAGCCTGATCTTAGTAGACTGAGAGTTTTTTGTTGTGTCTGCTATGCAGTTGATAACAGTCCAAGCAGAGATAAATTCGATCCAAGGTCACACCGTGGGATATTTTTGGGGTATCCGATGGGCTAGAAGGGGTACAAAGTGTACATATATGAGACAAGAAAGATGATAGTATCTAGGGATGTGCATTTCAATGAAGACAGTTTCTGGTCAGTACTTTCTACAGATGATAATGAAGTTACTTTACCCTCTTATATATCTCAGAAGGATGATGATTTTATGGAACAAACTGACTCCAGAACAGAACCTTATGTTGATGTGGAAGTGTCAGAGTTTGAACCATCTTGTAATATTGAACACCAAACAGAAGATGCACGAGATGAAGCTGCAGTTACACATCCATTGGAAACAAGTTTTGAACAAATTGCACCAAGGAGAAGTCAGAGAAATAAACAAAATCCAGCCTGGATGGAAGATTTCCAAACATCATTCACATGCAAGGATATGTCATGGATGTTCACAGATAAGTACTGTGAATTCTTGGCCAATATCTCGACTGTACAAAACCAAAGAATTATAATCAAGCTAAAACAGATGCCAAATGGATTGAGGCCATGAGGAAAGAGCTATCAGCTCTGGAAGAGAATAACACTTGGAAACTTACCACACGACCTGAAAAAAAGAAAGCCATAGGGTCAAAGTGGGTATATAAAGTGAAATACAAACCAAATGGGACCATAGAAAGATACAAGGCAAGGCTTGTGGCAAAATGATACACACAAGTGGAGGGAGAGGATTTTGATGAAGTGTTTAGTTCCGTTGCAAACATAGTTACTGTCCGAATATTACTTGCAGTGGCAGCATCTAAGTATTGGAGCATTCAACAATTGGATATAAACAATGCGTTCTTCCATGAAAAAAATGGAAGAGGAAGTGTACATGTTTCCACCCCTTGGATATTCGGCTGCAAGGAAAGGATAGGTGTGCAAACTGATGAAATCTCTCTACGGACTTAAACAGGACTCACGCCAGTGGAATGCAGAGTTCAATGATAAGCTACAAACCTATGGATTCAAGCAGTGTGTGCATGATCCTTGTCTCTTCACAATGCATACATAACAGCAACAACTTTTCCTTCTAGTGTATGTGGATGATGTACTTTTGACTGGTTCATCTACTGCAGAGATGTCAAAGGTAAAGAAATACTTGGATGATGCTTTCACAATTAAATACATGGGGGAAGCAAGATATTTCTTGGGAATGGAGATAGCTAGATCAACGAGTGGGCTATATATAAGCCAAAGAAAATATACCCGAGACTTGTTACATGATGCTAGATTCTTGAACTGTAAAACTGTCTCAACCCCTCTGCCTGTAGGACTAAAGTTTGAATCCGATGACAATGATGAAACATCTATCTACCACAATCTTGAAAAGTACCGTAGGGTCATTGGAAGGATTTTATATTTGAACTATACAAGGCCGGATATCACATATGCCATCCACCAATTAAGTCAATTTGTTCATACACCAAGGGACTCACATTGGCAAGCGGCCGTCCATGTGTTGAAATACTTAGTTGGGCACATTACCATTGGACTCTACTATCCTAGTGAGACTATGCTGCAACCTGTGGCATATAGTGATGCCGACTGTGGATGCTGCAGAACCACGAGGGACTCACTCACAGGGTATTGCATCTTCCTTGGATCAAGCTTGGTATCTTGGAAAACAAATAAACATGCGACAATATCTTGCTCCACAGCAGAAGCAGAATATAGGGCAATGGATAGACTATATGTTGCAAGAATTCAGAATAGACTTTAGAAAACCAGTTCCTTTTTTCTGTGATAATAAGGCAGCTTTAGAGATCACTGCAAATCCTGTCTTCCACGAAAGGACCAAACACATTGAGATAGATTGTCATGTGGTACAGGACAAGTATAAAACAGGTCTGATCCAACCTTCGATCTTCAGAGTAGTTGCTTGATGCTTTTACCAAAGCCCTGCCAACAGCTAAGTTCGGAATGTTATTTTCCAAGATGAGCTAATGGAATGCTCACCTTGAGAAGGGGTTGTTGAAATGTTCAGAAGATGGATCAGATATTGAGGATGTCATGACCTTTGATCAGAAGATGTGTGAGGAGTTTAGGAGAAATGAAGAGGAAGAGAACAAAGCATGTCTGATGGAATTGAAGGCGGAATCTTCGACTGACTTTGAGGACAAACGTAGACCGCACGATCCACATTAGATCATGCGGAGTAGATTTATTTGATTAGTTGGAATGAGTTGTTTTACGCTTTTATTCGTGTTTTGATGCTATATATACAGTTTGTAACTTAACTGTTTTTTGATGACGAAAAAGGAAAATTAGGGAAAATTTCAATAACCGTTTCTCTCTGTTCGAACGAACGAAACCAAAGTTTTTCTTCTTTATTTTGATCTTGAATCTGAATTTTTACAGACCAGCATTCTTATCATTCGTCCACTTGGGAAGCATATGGGGTATCAAGCACTTCTCAAGAACATTAATATCTACTGAAAACCCAAAGGTGATCAGACGTTAATTGATATTAAAAATGGCTTCTATCTTGTCCGTTTTGCAAACAAAAAGGATTATAACAATGCATTGTGTGAGGGTCCTCACACAATGGTGAGTCACTACATGCGAGTCTTTCCATGGCATCCTAAATTCGACACAAAGGATGACCATATTGATGATGTTGCAACATAGTTCCGTATTCTAGGTCTTCCTACTCAATATTTTCATGAAAATCTCCTTAAGGAAATCTCCATACCTATTGGTGCTTATCTAAAGGCGGATGATCATACTCTTTCCGAGGAATGTGGTCTCTTTGCCAGGATAGCGGTTCGCCTTGATCTAAGGCAACCTCTAACACTTTTGGTTACGGCGGATGAACGTGCATTTCCAGTTCAATATGAGAATCTTCATGAAATCTACTTCTCTTATGCACGTTATGGGCATACCAAGGATACCTGTCCACATCGAGCAAACACGAGTGGTTACCCCGGGAACGACGCTAACACATCATCCTCATGGGCGGGAGGATCACCCCCTTCGGTGACCGGCGGTGCAAACCCACCTGTCGCGCATGCTAAGGAAAATCCGAAAATCTTCCAATCTTCACCGGAATTAGGGGCATCCCCTAAATCTACCAATGGACACTTGCCTTTATTAGGCACCAGGAATACCAATTTTAATGGATCTATTTTGGCACAAATCCTATTATGAAGAAGAGCTTTAATTCTGTTCCAGCTCACTTACTATCTCCAATCATTAAGGACTTATCCAAACCGTGCCCTTGGATGGTAGACCAAAAATGTGGTAGAAGGCCCAATAAGGATACCAATTCATCTGTTATTACTAATCCATTTTTTTTTCTTATTCTAGATTTAATGTTCTCGGGAGTTTGGAGACTGAACCTAATGAAGCTAGTACCTTCACTTCCCCGCCAAAAACCCAAGCTGTTAAGAAGAGTGGGCCCAAGGTGCCTACTAAGCCCATGACACTAAGAACTAAGGGGAAAAGGAAGTTGAATGTTGCCCCAAAGGATCCCATATGGACAAAGAAGTCCAGTTCGTCATCTCCCATCCCCGACCCAGTTCAAACAGATAGCACAAACACTTTTCATCCTGGTTCTACATCTCTTTCTAAACATATTGCAGTTGTTGTTTCTCACCCATTAGCTATTGACCTTGCAGGTTCAACAAATGACATATCAACACCAATTAAGGATGTTCCTACAAAAATGCCCGAAAAGAAAGGTTTTTATTTGGGCAGGAACGAAACATTAGAATTACAACGGAACTCAGAACCTCTTGACAATGATTCGGGAGAGGGGAGTCCGATGGATACTATGTTCTCTGATCCCCATGAAAATGGGGTCTTGAATCCAGATGCGTTGGAAGGTCACGTACCTCCCGACGACCCTAAGTAGTGCTTGTGCTTACCTACAAAAAACAATTAGTTTTATTATGAATACAAACATAATAGCATGGAATGTTCAAGGAATTAAAAATAATAATACTATCTAAGTTATTGATGATCTCATTAAAGCACATATGCCTAAATTGCTTATATTAATGGAACCTCGGACTAATGACGTTGATACTGATAACATTATTAGGAAGATTGGGATGGGTTTTGAGAACTCCTATAGCGTCAAAGCTCAAGGTTTCTCAGGTGGCATATAGGTTTTATGGCATGACATTTTCACTATCTCTATTGTATATTCGATTGGCAATATATACATTTATTAGTGTGCTATGATGACCGAAGCTCTTTCAATTTAACTGTTGTTTATTGGTCTCCAAATCCTTTAATTAGGAAATCCCTATGGCAAAAACTTTCTGTGGTTGCAGGTACAATTTCATTACCGGCTTGTCATGGGGGATTTTAATGCCTTTTTGCATAAATATGACAAGTCCGGGGGGAAGTCTTCTTCAGGCTGCCCTCGCTTTAGAAGATTGGTCGACTTGGTCGACTTAGTGGTTTGCGATTTACTTGGAAAAGGGGCCTATGCCATGAACGCATAGATTGGGCTCTTGTAAACGAGGCTTTTATTTCTATATTTGAGCAAAGTGGTGTTAAACACTTGCCAAGGGTTGCATCGGATCACTCTCCATTGTGTGTTCATGTTAGTTCTTCGGATGGTCCTATCCATAGTCCTTCTTGTTTCAGGTATTACAAAGCATGGGAGGTTCACAAGGAATGGTCTTCTTGGTTGGAGTATCATTGGCGGAAAGACCTTCCCCTTGTTGACTCCCTTGCTGCATTGCAAATTGATATTGTGTCTTGGAAGAATAACATTTTTGGCAATGTATTTAAACTGAAGAGAAAGCTTTAAAATAGCCTGGCAGGGATTCAGGTTTGTATAGCAAGACAACCAACAGCCTATTTGGCAAAATTGGAGTTATCGATTCGGATGGAATTAGAAGATGTCCTAACAAGGGAAGAGTTGTTGAAGAAACAAACTTCTCGTTGTAATTGGATTACTTTCGGCGATAGAAACTTGAGTTACTTTCACTCATTACACCAAGAAAAGAAGCGGAGCAACTCGGTCAAGAAAATCCAGATTGACAATGGTGCATGGTGCACTGATCGTTCTATTTTAATCATGGAGGTAACATCTTATTATTCCAGTATTTTTGGTTTTCTTAAACGGGATGAAGACTATGCTTTACCAAAGCTACCGATTTATGGGAGATTTCCTCCTATATCGGTTTCTCATGGTAGACTTCTTGCACGACAAGTAGACTATAGAGAAATTAAAGATGCACTGTTTGATATGGATACGGATAAGGCAGCCGGACTCGATGGATTTTTGGGGAGTTTTTACCAGCACAACTGGCATTTAATTTTGGATTCTTTACTGTCTTTTGTTATGCAGGCTTTTGAGAGCGGGGTAGTGCCTTTGGAAGCAAAAGGGATGATATCCCTGCTCCCAAAGATCCCCAAACCTTAACGTTTTGAACATTTCCGTCCTATTAGCTTAATTAATATTTGTGTTAAAGTTATTACTAAAGTTATTGCTAATAGACTGAAATTGATCATGCCATCTCTTATCTCTCATACTCAGTATAGTTTCATTTAGGGTCGATGTATTACTGAAAATATTATAGCAGTGCAGGAGGCTATTCACTCCATGCGTTGTTGTAAGGGTAATACCGGCTACATGGCTATCAAGATTGACTTAGCCAAAGCTTTCGATAGAGTAGAGTGGGGCTTCATCGAGGATACTCTTCTCGATGTTGGCCTACCTTCGTATCTCATTAAAGTTATTAT
>JAOWBN010219065.1:0-13346 GCA_028565015.1 Pinguicula moranensis | reverse complement strand
ATATTCCTTGTAAGAATTCTAATAGTATTAGAATTCATGCCTATAAATATGATATCTCTTAACTATTAGGGTTGAAAAGGGCAGAAAAAAGGAGAGAGACCGGGTGAGAGAAAAATAGAGAGATGTGAGACTTGGGATGTGGCTCTCCGTGTCTGCAAGACTTGAGAGGTTTTCTCAATATCTTCTAGTTATTCTTCGTGTCTCTATTGTATCACGAGAATGTTGTTTCTTAGTGGATTGATTCTCCTCTTCTCCCATGGATTTAGGCTTTCAGGCCGAACCATGTAAATCTTGTGTTGTTGCCTTATTTTGTTATTTCCGCTTTCACAAATTTCTGAAATATTTTCCCCAACAAGCATGGGGGACTTCCATCTTAGGCCCTCTGCCAGATAGCAGGGAAGGTCTAGATGAACTAGTATGAAGGAATGCCCTAGCTTATTTGCCAAATCATTCAAACTGCCTGTAGGTGCTGTCTCCAGCAAGGTGTTGATTTCTCCATCAAGCTGTCTGCATTTCAGAATTCAAGCAGCTACAACCTAAGTAAACATTTGGCTCGAGAGGACGTTCCCCAGGAGCGTGAGGCTGCCCAGGGAGAAGGGGAGGTTGATATAGAGTTGATTTTCTTCCTCGAGGTTATGAACATCCATCTGCGACCTGTACCATATTGAAGCAAGCAGATAATCAGTTAGCCTAAATTCCCTTATTCCTTACAAACCTCATAACAGTATTCTCCTCCTTGGAACTTGGATTCTCACGTCCTGGTCAGCCAACCTGGTACTCCATGTGTACCTGAACATTTACAGAGCATGCAAGACAGTGCCTTTGGCACCCTTCACCAAGGACCTAACCTGTACCTTATTGACATGAAGCAAGTAAGCGTGCACCAGATCAACAAATATATAATTCAATTCCTCACTTGACAACATTGAAAAAGCACAAACATGCTATTTGCCAGCTCATCCTGGTCAGCTCTGTTCATTAGTCTAGTATTAGGATGACTAACGCTTGTATTTTAGCTAGATGAGTTACTCCAGTTATTAAGAAGAAAACTGCAGACAAGTACTCGGCTGCAAGAGCCAGTCAGTCAAGCTGTATGGAAAGATCCCAGACTGTTTTTTTAGCCCGAACCCACAACCATGAATCCCTTTGGATGCTGTAAATTAAGAGAGGGATATGTAGTGTGGAGTAAGAGAAGTGAGATTTATTTCTTACCTTCTAGATGGCCCAGACAGTAGCTAACCATATAGCATTCTTGGCTGGCACATTGGCGCCCTGAGGAGCAGAGGCCGAGTGCACTAGTATAGAGGGGATGGCAGCCTCTGCAGAGGCATTATGATCTGAATTAAGTGATAGCCAGGAGGTGATCTCTTTCCAGATCTTGCAGGATGTGGGGCATTCATAGAAGAGGTGGTTGACAGTCTCTTCTTCTGAGTGACACAAGGTACACTCCGACTCATGTGTAGCATCAATTATGTTCCTCCTTTGTAAGGTGGCCTTTGTTGGCAGTGCACCTTGAATTAGCTTCCAAGCAAAGATGCCAACCTTCTTAGGCGCCAGGCTATTCCATATTTGCTTGGTAAGAGACAGGTGAGACGCTACAAAGGGATGCTGAGAACCAGAGGTAATGGCATTATACGCTTCCTTGACTGTATACACCCCATCCTTATTGAGATTGAAAGTGTACTTATCCTTGTTGAAAGCATGGGGTGAAACATGCTGCAAAGCTCTTTCCAACTGCTGCAGAGCAAGTTTTTCAGCATCAGTTATTTCTCTCCTCCATCTCCAGCTCCAAGACCAAACACCATTCACCCAACTGCCTGCATTAGCTACTGTGATGTCCTTGTTGATCTGCATTCTAAACAGCCTTGGGTACTCAACTGCTAATTGAGAGTCAGTCAGCCACTTATCCGTCCAGAATTGGATACAACTGCCATTGCCTAGCTTAGGTGAAATGTTATCCCTGAACCAACTGCTGTTCAAAGAATCTTGGAGCATGATCCACCAACCAGATGAGTATCCTCTGCCTCTTTGCCTCCCAACAGCCATAGTAGAGGCAGAGGGCATATCCAGCAGATGAAGTGTTCTGTTTCCAGCTATGGACCGATTCTTACCATATTTTGAGTGCAGAACAGATGTAGCCAGAGAAGAAACACCGTTGAGCAATTGCATACCCCATTTCCCCAACATTGCTGAGTTAAAAGATGAGAGGCACCGAGCACCAAGCCCTCCTTTAGACTTCATTGTGGTAATCTTCTGCCAGGAAGATAGACAGACTTTCCTCTTATCAGAGGAGCTTCCCCAAAAGAATTCTCTCTGGATAGCTGTCAGCCTTCTATAGATGTTATTAGGGGCTCTGAAACAAGAGAAATAGTGTGAAGGTAAGGATGCCAAAACCGAGTTCAAGAGTGTAAGTTTGCCAGCTGAAGACAACAACTTATGGTCCCATGAAGATGTAGCCTTAGAAAATCTATCCGTGACATGCTTCCATGCTGAAGAACTCCTCATCCTTGCCCCTACAGGCAGTCCTAACTAGTTGAAGGGAGGCACAGACGATTGGCAATTAAGATAAGCAGCCATCTCATCCAAGATTGAGGCCTCCACATTGATACCAATTAACTTACTCTTACCAAAATTGATCTTCAGACCAAAAACCAGCTCAAAATTAAGCAGAATTGCTTTAAAATCTTTCACAGAGTTCCAATAAGCCTTTCCTAGAATAATGGTGTCATCTGCAAACTGCAGATGGGAAACTAGCACCCATTCTTACCAATGCAGAGTCCAGAGAATAACTTGAGGTGGATAGCTTAGTTGATAATTGCAGATAGCCCCTCAGCAGCCAATAGGAAGAGAAAGGGGGAGAGAGGATCCCCTTGTCTAATGCCACAAGTAGGATAGAACTCTATGGTTGGGTTGTCATTGATAAGAATTGAAGTTGAGGAGGAGTCCAAGAGACCTTTCAACCACCACTAGCAGCACTAGGGAAAGTTCATGAGGGATGTCAAAGGCCTTCTAGAAGTCAACCTTAAAGATTAGAGGTTGCCTTTTCAGCTTCTTCACCTCATCCACTATCTGCAACCATGACACTGTCTATAAGTCTCCTTCCCTTTATGAACGCAGATTGAGTATGGTTAATCAAGCTGTCCATTTCAAGTTTAATCATATTAGCAAGGACTTTGGATATGATCTTTGGCATGCTGTCAATCAGGGAAATAGGTCTATAGTCCTTCACAAACACCGGATTAAATGACTTAGCCAACAATTCGATGTGTGATGCATTGCTTCCTTTGGACAACTTGCCACTCCATCAGGCCATGGACTTTTGTGGCTTCTACAATCAGATATTGCAGCCATAATTTCAACCTCAGAGAAGGAATGCTGAAGAAAAGCTTTCTGGACCTGATTTAGAGTTCTGAGTCCGAGGTAAAACTGTGGTCTTGAGTGAAGTTTTCAGTGAATCTGTCCTTGAAATGGTGGAAAAAGCAAGCTTTAGTCTGATCAGGATCCTCCAGCCATGAACTGCCTTCCCACACACCATTAATTTTGTTCGTCTAATAGGATTTCTGCAGACTATTATAGAGAATGTAGTATTCTCATCACCTTGTCTCAGCCACTGTAATCTTGTTTTCTGAAAAACTGTAGAGTTCAATTGCCTTGAAATGGAATCCAGTTGAGAGTGGAGGCTTGAGAGTAGCTGCTGATCAAAAGGAATATCAACTTCAGCATCCTTTACTATACCATTGATTTTCTGAAGAAGAGTTTGCTTTTTAGTAGCTAGATTCAGATGTGTACATTTATTCCACTGACAAATATGCTCCTTCAGCACCCTGATCTTCTGCATGATCTGAAAGCTCCAGTACCCTTCTACCCTTGTATTACTCCAAATTTGTGCCACCAATTCATTAAAGTTGTTGTCCAGCAACCATGCGTCAAGGACTTTAAGGGGCTTAGGGCCCCAGTTGAGGATATTTGAACACAAACTGACTGGACAATGATCAGATCCCTCATTTTCTAAATCAATCTGAGACCAAGAAGATCCAGAGCTTAGACACGCAGTATTAACCAAAAATCTATCCAGGCGACTCATAGCTCTCAATGTTTTCAGATGCCAAGTGAACTTTTTCCTTCTCATGTTCAGATCCTGCAAACCAAGGTTATTGATGAAGACATGGAATAGATTAACCTCATGCTCATAGCTGCCAGCAGCCACCCCTTTCCTCTCATTTAATGCTAGAACCGTGTTGAAGTCACCCATAATGCAACATTTATTTAGCTTAAAGGGAAGAAAAGTTTCTGTTAAATCTTCCCACTGTTCTTGCTTCCTTACTAGGTTGCTTGGCCCATAAACATTCACCATGACAGAGTGCTGGGAATCTCCAACCCAACATCCCTTAATACCAAGAAAACCCTTACCAGCAAACATAGAAGCACGCTGGAATTTATTCTTATTCCACATACACAATAGGCCCCCTGAAGGACCATCCAAACTTGTGAAGCACCAATCAAAGTCTTGATCAAACCATAAGTATGAGCACATATTCTTGTCAACGTTGGCTAGGTTTCCTGCAAACTTAGAAAATCCATCTTTTCCTTGTTTATTAACTGTTTAACCTGCACTTTCCTCTCCTGACTACCTAACCCTCTAACATTGTAAGTCACCAATTTCATGGGGAAAGGCTGTCTTCGGTTCCAAGTGGAACAACTGATGGTTCTGCAACAGATATCGATTTACCATAGGAAGCCATATGTTCTAACAGCGAACAAAATTCAGCTCTTTTTGAACCATTGTTAATACCCAATTTATAACTTACTGCCATTATATAATCACACACTCTTCTTGGTTGAACAACATAGCCATCCCCACATGCAGGAGGTAGATTTAGAGGAGGACTAACTGATGATTGATCTGACAATTGTCTGAGCCACTCATCCTGGATTGCTAAGATATTAGTTCGAACATGGTCTATCACCTGTTTAGTTTGACTTCTTATTTTTGTGAGTTTCTTTGGCCGGCCCCTACTACGCTTTGGCATTACAATCATAGGTAGCTTAGGACTAGCTACCTTATGCCCAAGAGGGGGAAACTCCTCATAGGAAATAGGAATATCAGTCAAAATATCCTCATAAGGACACTTGGGTGGAGACTCCTCTGGTCTTAGAGGAGCTACTAGGACAGAAGCACGAAATTCGCCAATGCTCGAAACAATTGCTTGCTCTACTAACTTAGTAGCTGGAGAGACCACCTCCTCAGCAAATGTTTCTTTAATTACCATAGATGAATAGGGACAAATCTCTGGAGAAACCGTGGTAGGCTGATAACACTCTGATTGAGGCACTCCTACCTGCTCTAACACTGGAGGTACGCATATCTCCCCATCAACCGTAGGGATCCCCTTACTTGACTGGGATTGCACACCAGACACTAATACTTTATGGAGACAAGACTCTGGAATGACTGGGGTAGACCTTGAACCCTCAGGTTGAGACACACATGACTGTTCTAACCCACCTATTTGTTCCAACACAATAGGCACACCTATCACTATGTCAGCCATATTGATTCCTCTTCTTGACTGGAACTGCTCACCAGACATAATTACTTGAGAATTCTTAGCTGAAACCTTTAAATGAGAACACTGTGATTTTTGTACAGGATTGAGCGCAACTGATGTGGGGGTGGGAGACACCATATTGGCCAGGTCAAGATCAAGCTCTTCCCCAAGCTCACCCTCAGCATCTGGATTATCTAAGGAGTACTCATGAGAGAGAAAAGAATCCGACTCAAAAAGCTGAGTCAAACGGGAAAACTGGGTCCGCCTGCCAGTAAGGTTCAGATCTCAACAATTCAAACACATGCAAAGGGTACATAGAACCATCAATTAACACTTGCAGATTTGGTTCTATCTTAGCATTAATAGGGACTTTAATCTCAATATGCGCAGCTTCCAAATTTTATTTAGACAAGGTAATATCCGCAACGCTAATGTGAGTGCCCAATTTATTGCCAATCGCAGAGAGAGTGGATTGAGACCAATCCTGTAGAGGCAAACCAAAGATGCATAATCGACAATTACGACTTTGTGCTGGGGCTTGTTGAGACCATGGAGTGACGTCTGAAACCCAGGTAGAGAGACAATCACTATCATGCTTAAGTAGATTACTGATGTCCAAGGGTTCTTCCTCCCATAGCACCACT
Source organism: Pinguicula moranensis (assembly GCA_028565015.1). Taxonomy (NCBI): domain Eukaryota; kingdom Viridiplantae; phylum Streptophyta; class Magnoliopsida; order Lamiales; family Lentibulariaceae; genus Pinguicula; species Pinguicula moranensis. Next base: position 7,153 of record JAOWBN010219065.1, on the reverse strand, counting down.
TTCCTAGACTCAAATGTACTCACCATCACACTCAAATAACCAGCAGACCTTAACCCTTTCTGAAGTTCGCGACAACTTAGATTTTGATTTAGGGTGGCCACAAAACTGTAGATGTGAATGACAGAACCCCTTCCGAGGTCGGAGCAGCCCCTAATGAAGAGCCCTCCACCACCTCTTGAGACAGAGTAACCCGTGGAGGCACCGGTATTGCAACAATAGTTGAGGACTTTACTCCTTTCTGAGCATGATGTTTTGGATATCTGGCCAAGTTAGCCTGAAGGCGGTAAGAACCTACCTATGTGTTGTTAAGTTTGAACAGAAGAAGGCCCACATCTTCCACATCAACAAAGTCGACAAACCCAAACCTAAGACCTCTTATATTGAGCTTACGAGCGATAGAAAGTTTATGGGTTGTCCCTTGCCTCATCAGAACGCTACACAACCGACAAGTATCACATACATTCGGGAAATTTGTAAGATAAAAGCAGTAACTGCTCGTCCGGTTGCCAACAAGAGGCCGCTGAGAAGGTGGAACACGGGGCCCTAATCTAGCATGAACAGGACGTGGGTTCTGGATAGGTGGTAGGTCAGTGAATCTCTGTGGAAGGATCATTGGAGCTTTGTCGGCTTTGATAGCGGCCCGTTTCATCAGCTTCAACTGATGTGGATGGATTGTCCAAGCACTCATTACGTGTTGACTCTAAGAACTGAAGAAGGAGAGACTAGAAACAGGGCGACTGGAAAGACTGGGGAGGAAGGACCTTGGTAACAATGATGCTCCCCAGGCACGTAAGGCGACCCCGGGGAGGAGAAATAACTGGGACAACGCTCATACAGCCGGTGGGGGAGGGACGGCGACTCTGACGGAGAAGATGGAGGAGCTATTGGAAGCAGAAATCGCCATATATGGAAAGGATCTGTACATACAGAAATTCAAAAGGATCGAGTGTATATGAATATTTGTTGAATATGAATCTCTATTGGTAATTAAATATTTAGAACCATCTACCGAAAATTTATTTACATCAAAATTTGTTGATTGTCATTTTAATAAATTAATATTTTCAACATTAGGGAGAGAAAATAAACAATTGGGAAAGAAAATATCAAGGCATTAATTTTTGTTGTCTTGTTTTGATTCTTGTTCTAGAAAATATGAATTTGAAGTTCAAAAAATTATTCATTAATGCAAAATTTAGGTAATCGATTGTCGGATGCATTTCCTTACTTGAAGAAGGTAACCAGATCAGATACCAATTGCAAATTCTCTAGTTAGATTTGATATCCAAGAAGGACAAATATTTAATGCTAATGAATCTAAATCACGCCTGACCAATCTATTATCCAAAATCCATTTCTGTTAACGGTTCATTTGGTTCAGTTTGATTTTGAATTTTGCTCAATAAATTATTAATAATATGGTTGAGTATGTTGTTAAATTCTAAACAACATTACACATTAAGAAAAATAAATACTTCCATTTACTCATATTCTCCTATCTTGGAACATGATATAAAAATATTAAATAAATAAAAATAAACATGGTAAAATAATAAAAATATAAGGTCACAACATGTCAAATTTGTATGCAATATTATATCTTCGTCATTTTACATGATTAATTAGACATTATTCATGCTAACTATCTATCAATTAAGTAACTATTTTTCAATTATATAAGACAAAAATCCATTACCTAAGCCAAAAAATCAATTATCTAATTCCAAAAGGCCTTAAACCCTAAGGCCCCAAGTGAACAGATTTTTTTACTCTTTTTTATATTTTTTGGGGATAATTTTTTAATATAATTAATTCAATTTAAATTGGATATCGGTTGGACCCAAATTATTAAGCAAAAAATCAAAGCTGACCTGGTATCCACGACTAGGGTTGGGCAGCGGATGCGGAGTTTCCGTACTCTGCATCCACTAATTGTGCGAGCAGAGCAGAATGTGGAAGATTTTTGAGGTTTCCGCAAATTTGCAGAACGGAATGCGAAATCGGCCATGAAAATTTGTGGTTTCCGCATTCTGCTCCTCATTGATATATTAAAAAAAATAGTAACCTAAGAATATAAACGCATTCTTTCTTGCCCAGGCCAAATTCCCTAATCTGTCTCTCTTTCTTCCTGTCTTCAATCCTCCTAGCCTTGCGAAATCTTCCTCGTGAATTCTTCCTCGCGACTTCGGGAAGGAAGGAATTGAAAGAACTCTGAGTCTGAAGTTGCACGACTTCGGGAAGGAAGGAAGGGCTGGATTGGTTGATTTTCAAGTAAATTATTGTATTCTTAACTAAAAAAAAAAGTAAATTCTTGTATTGTTTTATAACAACAATGCTGGAAAATCGGGTATTCTTAAATTTTGTGATTGTCTATCTTCAAGCAATGTGTACTGATAGTTACATCGTTTGATAAACAACAGTAAGATCTTCAGGACTTATTGAATACTAGGTGTGGACTCAACAAATGTAATTTAGAACTCCATTAGATGTGGACTCCAATATTTTTTTTGTGATTGTCTATCTTCAAGAAAAAAAAATTGAAAAATATCGCGGAACTTCCACTTCCGCAGAGGAAGCGGATTCCACATTCCGCATAATACTTGTGAAGTGGAATGCGAAATCAAAAATGAATTTTTGCAAAAGTGCGAAAGCAGAATAAGCGCGGTGCGGAAGCAAAAGTTCCACTGCCTAACCCCATCTATGACTTGTAAAATCTCCTACCCAAACATTACACATAATACTTGCGGAGCGGAATGAGGAATGGAAAATGAATTTCCATCAAAGTGCGGAAGCGGAATTAGCGCAGTGCGGAAGCAAAAGTTCCGTTGCCCATACCTATCCACAACTTGTAAAAATCTCCTACCCAAACTCCTAAATAATTGAATTGTTCGGGTCAGTTCGAGCACCGGAACTTCACATCCTACGCATCTTATTAATTGGTCGTAGACCATAACCGGATGTCATCCACTTGGACGTCATGACTTTCACTTGATCGTGGCTACGGTTGATCATTCGATTTTCGATGTTTGTTATGACAGTATCAATACCGAACCGAACAAGGTTCGATTATGATTTTTCATAATTGAATCGAACCAAATAACCGAAAATTTATCATTAATAATTTTTTTAATGTTTTTAAAGAAATAGAAACTGCAAAGTAATAACATTAAATCATTAAATATGTGCAATATTTATTTAAAAAAATAGACATATTTTATTGAGCAAATGAAATTTGAAGAAATAGTAGTTGGAACACGGAATAAAGTAAATGTTAAAACTCAAGAGTCAAAATTGATAATTCAATTACGTTTTATAAGTTTATGAGGCATAGAAGAAAACGATATTGTTTTCCTTTTTATCAAATAGAAATGACATCATTTTATAAACAAAAAATAAATAAAAATAAAAAATAAATTAATTTTTGATTATAACCGAAATCGAATGAGTCATAACCATAAATAAATTGAATAAGGTTCAGTATAACCGAATCGAATAACCAAAAAAATTTAGTTTATTTGTTTTGATTAATCTTCAATATTCAATTAATCAAATAATTGATGATTTTTTTGATCAATCTGGTGGCAGACAGGGGACTCACCGCAAATCCGGCGAGCTTAAACGGTATTCGGTCAACTTCTCAATCAAAGACGAACGTGGTGGATTGTGGGCCTCTCCACGTTCAACTCTTCTTTTTATAATTTTTTTATTTGTTTAAGTGTGGGCCCAGTGTTTTTTTTTCTTTCTTCTTTTGTTTTTATGTATATATATATATATATATGTATATTATGTTATGTTTTGATTTTTTAATTAAAACAAAATAATTTGGTGTAAAAATTTTATTTTTGAAATTTATATACTTTCCAATTTAATAAAGCAAAATAATTTTGCATATATTTATGGGTTATTTTTGAATACTTAATATCAAATATTTACTTTTGAATATTAAATCTATATATATTTTATAAAAATATATAGCTACCTTCTAAAATTTAAAAAATCTAGTATTGTTTTCGAATATAGGATTATAAATTTAATTAAATAATGGCACGCTTAGAACTAACTTTAATTGTAATATTTATAAAATTGGCATGCATGGCATGTGCACACAATTTAAATATTTTATTTTTTGTATGATTAAAAAAATATGAAGGTAACATGAGCAAGTTAAATAGTACCATAAAAAGGAAAAATGATATAGCGCACGAATTTTGTGCCGCACGAACACACGAATGGGGTGAAATGACCATTTTGCCCTCGTGTTCAACACAGCGCCCCTATTTAACACAGAGACAAAATGGTCATTTCGTCCTATTCTTGCGATTCGTGCGGCACAAAATTTGTGCGCTATAGCATTTCTCAAAAGGAAAAATGATATAGCGCATGAATTTTGTGCCGCACGAACACACGAACGGTCTTATCATAAAAAGTATGTAAGTACTCTCTTTGTGGTCTTATCAAATCACAGATTATTCAATATCTTTTACTTCTTGCCAAGCATCTTATTAAGTAGCTTCTTCCCCAAGCATTTTCTCAAAGAGCTTCTTCTCAAATGGATTATCCTGAAGTGCCTTTGGATTTCGTGGATCACTTTGCTCTTTGTTGAAGAATTCAAACATGTGAACGTGTTTTATGTTGATACAGTCATTCGTGTGAAGAAATTGGGTTCTGCAGTGCACGAGTCTTTAATGACAATAGCAGAACCTAACGTTGAGAAGAAGAAGAAACAGAGTATGACAAAATAGGGGAATTCGTGGGAAAGAAGAGAAAACGTGGCTGACGTGGATAATGAGTCCACGATTTCAACTTCAAATAATAGAATCGTATTGGACAGAAAGAGTGGACGCGGATTGGGCCAAATGGACAAATATTGGTGGTTCGATCCGTTGTAAATGGATGGACGAGATGGATTGAAGATTCTTACACGCTTTAATTAGTATATATACGTTTCTTGTTCTGTTAACATTTATGGAAAAATGAAGGGAAAAAAAGGTGTAAAACAAACGAAAAGAAAAAAGGCGGTTGAATAAGGAGATTTTCTCCAAGAATCTCTGTGTCTTGCGAATTTTCTTTCTCTTTCGATACAATTTTTTTGATCTGTTGAATTTATGAAATAGTATCAGAGCAGGTTGAGATCTGCGGTTGTGTTTGAGTTTATTATGATTCGCGATTCAATTCGAAGTAGAAATGGTGGAAAATTAAAGAAAGGAGTTACGATTGGCGAGGCGCAGGCTACAACTTGATGACTTAATGGAGGAACAATTGCAAGTCCATGGGCCTGATAGCCCAGGTATGCAATTAGTGTCGGTTTTGTTGAATGGAACTAACTTTTTGATCTGGAAGTGTGTGATTGTATCAGCCTTGGAAGCTAAATTCAAAATAGGCTTTATTGATGGTTCTTTGGTGAGACCGGATGAAAGTTCACCTTTGTTTTTGAAGTGAAAATGGGCTAATAACCTAGTGTGTTCGTGGATCCGTGGTTCTATGAAACCAGGTATAATGAAAACTTACATGTTCATGAATGATGCTAGAAAAATGTGGATGAGCATTAAGAAGAGGCTAGGTACCACTAATGTGCCTCATTTATTTGAGTTGAAAAGAAATGCAAGTGTACTCAAGCAGGGAACAGTAAATGTGTGTGATTATTTTGGAAAATTGAAATCAATATGGGATCAATATGAGCAACTTAGGCCATCACCACATATAGAAGGAGAGGTTGGGATATTGTTGGCAAAGAGAAAAAATGAAGACAAGGTTATGGAGTTTCTGATGGGTTTAAATGATGTATATGAGGCAGATAAGGGTCACTTGTTCGAACAGATCCATTGCCTGATGTAAACATTGTTTACAATATTATAATTACTGCGAAAAAACGGAGAGAAGTCAGTACTAATATGGATGTGATCCATGATGGATTAAATACTTATATGTTGGCAAAAGGTACTAATTGGGGGAAGGATGCAAGAGGATCTCAGAGAGTAGACAAAAGCAACCTGAAATGTAATCACTGCACAAAAATAGGACACACAATTGATGAGTGTTTCAAGCTAAAGGGCTATCCGAATGGTTGGAGTACAAGAAGAAATAATCTGAAATGTACACACTGCACAAAGCCCGGCCATACTATTGAGAATTGCTACAAGTTAAAAGGTTACCCTGAAGGGTGGTTTGAAAGAAAGAAACAAGGAGGTAACAACTATTCTATCAATCAGGTTGAAACCTCACAGTCATATGATGCGAAGGCAGAAGGAGCAAGTCATTTGTATGAAGTCATAGAAAATATGCAAAAGGAATTGAGCAGGCTCTCAAAAGGAAAATGGATGGCTGATCCAGTGGATAAATCAATGGAGAACATGGCTCATTATGATGATTTTGCAGGTACAAATGTACTGCATTCTCTGTCATCTGTTACTTATAGTGATATCTTGAAAAATGAGTGGATAATTGACACTGGCGCTACAAATCACATGTGTGTAACTTTGATGCATTGATGAATATATATCCTCTTACAAACTTCACTCTGGTATGGCTTCCAGATGGAAGTATAAAATATGTTCAGTGCAGGGGAGATGTTTGTCTGTCTGATGGAGTTGTTCTGAGATCTTGTTTGTATGTGCCAAGTTTCAAATACAATTTACTGTCAGTGCGAAAGTTATCACTGAATTTAAATTTAGGTTTCATTTCTTGCCTGATCAATGCATGCTACAGGACCTTAAGACACAAAATTGTTGCAGCAGGCAAGGTCAGGAGGGAGCTGTACATTTTGAATTCATCTTCCTTTGATCCAGAAACAATACTGCAGGGACAGAAGTATTACTCATCTTGTTTGTTATCTTCACAGAATAGTTGTAATGGTGTGCTAGTTGAAAATAAACTCATTAATGCAAATGTAGCTATGAGTTTAGACTTGTTACATAGCATATTAGGCCATCCATCCCTTGATGTAATGAGGCACTTGACTGGTGTGACTGATTTTGAGAACTTGAAGAATAAAATCAGTTCTTGTGGAATAAGTCCTCTATCAATACAGAGCCGTTTACTTTTTGATGATAGTCTGAATAGATCACAGAATTGCTTTGACTTAGGGGGTGTTTTGCGCAGACCCTCTTATGCTTATAATTGGATTATAAGAATTTTTTTTGAAAAAATGAAGAGT